>JAEPRC010000224.1:0-57914 GCA_016758945.1 Mucor plumbeus
ATGTTTAATACATACATTGTACTTAAAATATCCTATAATTAAGATTATTGATAAAGTCCTTCATAGGCAAATTGGGAAACATTTAATCATTACCGTATATCTGCTAAGAAATTTTACACTGACAATATTTTTTTTTTTTTTTTTTTTTAATTTTTTTTTTTTTTTTTTTTTTTTTTTTTTTTTTTTAAAAAAAAAAGAAAATCAATATATTATGGCATGAATCAACTAGTTGCATGTGGATGCCTCACATCATTTTACTGTAAGTCAAGACTTTGCGACTAATATATTTTGTAAATGTTTCATTTCGTATCGCTACATCTATATTTTATACACATTAATCTATTTTTAAGAATTGTATCAAGTTTATGGCAGTGGTGATGATAAAAATAACTATTCACTAAATATAAGCACATATCTAGAAAAATTGGGTTTCCTCTTGGATATAAATCGTGTAAAGGAAGCAGAATTATAATGTCATGATAGACATGAAAAATCAAGCATTCTTATTTGCTATGCCCTCTTTTGCAATAACCGCCACATTTAAATTTGCAAACTAGTCACTGTTTGACCATCAAAAGCAAGAATATTTTTACTCGAAATTTATCATATTTTCTCTACCCATTATACCTAATTCAATAATATACAAAATGGTGCAAACAAAACAATCTGCTGGAAAAAAAAGAACTGCCAATTCAAAATTACAAAATAAACCTGCAAAGACATTAAAAATGCAGCCCGTTAAAGAACAGGTAAATTTAGCAAATATATAGATTTGACGTGTCGTACTAAATATCATTTGATAGATCGAAGAGAAGCAAGAAGAAGGATTATTTGATAACCTTGACGACGAAATGGATCCCAATGAGTTGGAAAATATTGTAAATAATTTGAATGAGGATATCGATTCTGAAGAGGATCAAGCAGAAGAGGAAATGGAAGATGACGAAGAAGACATTGAAGAGGCAGAACAAGATGTTGACGAAGTGGAGGAGGAAGAGGAGGATAAAATGGTTGAAAATGATGAAACAGAAGAAGAAGAAGTTCCTGTGTCGAGTAAGCAGCAAAGCACATCAAAGAAATTCAGAGATCTTTACATGACCAAAGTTACTCAAGCATTTGGTTCCGATTTAGATCAAATCAGACAGGTAAAAAAAATATGGATTTGTTCTATGAATTTTTTATTTAAAACAGTATTTTTACAGGAACCTAATCTCAATGGTCCTCGCTTGAACATTTTGATTGATTCTTTAGAAGCTGGCATTGACATTTTTTCAAATTTGGAGCAAGAAATCATTATTGCTGATGAGGAACAATAGAGTAAACGGTGACTTGTAATCATCTTATCGGACTGTTACATGAAAGACATGAATAAACTTTTTTTTTCTTTGTATAATTTTTCTGATTTTGTTTGCCTTTGACGTTATCCAACATATATGTCTACATACGAAAATAAGGGCTCAAACCGTAAGGGTAACAATGCCAAGAAGGGACAAGCCCATCAAAATACTTCAAGTTGGAAAGCCAACAAAAACTCTAAAAAGTCCCGAGAAATTGCAGCTTTACCAGTTTATGGTCTCTGTCAGCGCTGTACAGATGTTATTTTGTGGCGTAAGAAATATAAGAAGTATAAGCCTTTGACCACCGTTAAAAAATGGTAAATATGCAACAAAAGTTGTTTGTATAGTATTACGGTTATTAAGCAAATTTTTGTAGTACGTGCTGTCAAGAAAAGGCTATCAAAGAGGCATATCATGTTCTTTGCGATAACTGTGCACGCAGTAAGGGTGTTTGTGCCAAATGCTTAGAATCAAAAGAAATTCTTGTATCGTAAGTGAAAATCAATGTGTAATATGATTCGCTTTTTCTGATATGCAATATCTTTTTATAGTAAGGATGAAATTAAATCAAATGCTGATGAAATGAGAGAGGGACAAGAGATGGAGCGTATGTTGGGTAGAATGACTCTCCGTCAAAGAAGAAGTTATTTACGTAAAATGGAAAGAGGTGATGATGTTTCCAGCATTGTCAATAAGAATGGAGATAGTGATTTCGATTTTGAAGACAGTGATTTGGAAGAAGAAGATGAGGAATCCGAGGAAGAATCAGAGGAGAAGAAGGATGAGAAAGAGGAGGAAAAGAAATAAGAATTGTATTATATAGTTAAAATACCATTTTCTCATAGAAATAAAACTGATTAGAATAAAAAAAAAATTGTACTTTATTTCAAAAATAACAGTTAAAATACACTTTTAAGCTTTAGTTTAAATGAGAAGTTTGAAAGGATATCCTCCATTTTTGATTTTGAAAAGTGCTAATAAAGCACTAAAAATGAAAACAATACACCCCATCCAGATATAGACACCGAAACGTTGACGAGTTTGATCATCAAATTGAGGAACTGATTTAATCAAAGCTATAAGAGAGAAAGCAAGAAGACCATCTAATTGAAAAATCATGTTAATTTCTGACATAGCTATGCTTTAAATCAACTTACAAATACTGGCTACAATTTGAGGTTCAACACCGAGTTGTGATGAGAAACTATAATAGAGAATCAGCCGTCGTATTCTAAAATGCATAAATCAAATGTTCAAACTTACCCTGATGCAATGTAATTAATATCTCCATTTTTACCTGGCATAACGAATGGAGGAGTACGAATACGGTTCCACATGTAGCCTGAAGTAAAGGTCAAAATAAACAAGATGGAAAGAACAGCCCAAGTGTTCTTGTGATAGAAGATAAATCCAAGATGACGGTACAAAAGTTTGAGAACAGCAGCAGCACCAACAACCAAGAAAAGTTTAACTCCAAGTTTGAAATAGTTAACAGGGCGAGCAACAGCTACTTTATGACCGCTCTCTCTGCTCAAAAATTCTGCAAATTTCTCTGCAGAAAATCCACTAAACAAACCAAAATGCCAATTAATTAAATGATATCTGCATAAATTATTAAAACTACCTTCTTGCTAAATCATATTTGACAAAATCTTTACGTTCGCCAGCTTTTTGAGGAGGGAAATAGAAAACATTGGGAGCTGACATGAGCTTAAGCTATAAAATCGAAAATGTTAGATGTTGGTTTTTAATTTGTCCACTTCCTAACTTACTCTTTGATAAACAGCTTGACCATCCTTAAAATCCAAATGCCCAAAAAAGAGATCCCTGCTCTTCTTGTTCTTTTGGAAAGTCTTTGCAACTAAAGAATACTCGGGGTCAAACTCACTAATAACAAAATGATAATGATATACGCGTCGATTAGTTTTACATTGGTATTGAGTTATGCAAGTTTCCTACCGACAAGGAACACAGTTGAATTGAGAATCAAGAGCTGTCAACAATACAACCATGCCATAGTCACGCTTTCCCTCCGTAAAACGATCGTAACTATTGGCGTTCAAGTTGATAATACCATTGTTGGCTTCTGAAAGTGCTATGAGTTTATCTTTCTTAGGATCGGTTTGTGCTAATGTAAAACCAACAAAAACCAGTTGAATAAATGCTAAAAGAAGCGAAACGGGTCTCTTCATAATTGCTTTTAAACGTTAAATGTATGGAGAGAAGAGAGGGAAAGTTGCTTGAAAAACAAATTGAATGCTATTAATCTTAACCTTTCAATTTCGTTTGCAGCTTATTATTGGCTCTAAATACATACCTTTAATAATTTCGTCGTGACTAACAGTTGCACCTTTGACAAACATACTTCCTCGTTCTACATCATAATGCACTGCAAAAGCAGCCATCGTGTTGCTTTGAAGCTCTATTAAGTGTATAATAGATACTAAAAAATTGAAAAGCTTTATTCGAAGAGTTTGTTTGAAGATTCAAAGTGATTTTTAACATTTGTTTAGCCAAATGTCTTGGCATTTGACAAAAAATTAACTGCATTATATCAAAACTGAATAGGGCCGCTGGCTTTTTAGTTATGAAGTACTGAAGCATACAATTAGAGCATTAAACATTAATAGGACTTTTAGAAATACATTATAATGTGTATTAATCGCAATTCACTGTTGAATAAAGTGTGAAGTTAAGAAAAACACACACACACACACACACACACACACACACACACACACACACACACACACACAGAATTACATTCTCGTCTACATAACACGTTCATGTATATACAAGATGCTTCTTATAAACAACTTTGGTTAAGCAATATATGGTATCATTTGAAATTATATAAAAGAAGAATACAAATTCCATAGTGATATACTGTTCGTTGTAGAATAAAAAACTTTTAAAAGACTGTTTTTTGATTATTTTACAGCTTGAATAAACTGATTTTAATTGAAAATATCTCCAAAGTAAAGGAACTCAAAGTATAGGCTCATCAATAAAAGTTGTGCATTTTTAAACATCTTAAATACGCTTGGATATCAGTGAAAGTTCTAGTTTTTCATTTTATTTTTTGATGTTTCACTCAAATTTAAAAATTACTAAGAATGCGATAACAATGCATTCTTAATTTGCGACTGTAGTAATAATTGAGGCCTATCGTTTACGTTTTTTTCTCTAAAAATGCATGGAAAATACTTAAGATAAACCGATCTTGCATAAGAGTTCTGTTGAATGCTTCCTGGGGACTCCGAGCTCCGACTTCTAAAAAAGATAAAGCTAAATATCCTTAAGAAAAATGTAACTACAATTTACAATCGTCGAAAATCTCTTGGGCAGTAAATAATAGCGTTAGCCGTCTTTTATATAATTTGGTGAGATTGCTTGAATCATTGAAAATGACGAAATATACGAAGTACTCAAACAAATACCTCTAAAATTATTTTAAACTTTTGATGGTTCTTTAATTATGTTATCAAGCCCTGAGACATCAATAGCTCTTTTCGTGTTATGAAGCATAGTATGCAGTTTTTCGAAAAGTAAAAAAAAAAAACCTAGCATTCCATAACTACGATCTAATCAGAGAATTAATCAATGCTAAAAATTTTAATCCTAAATACTTTTACAGATTCGGTTTATATTATTTTAAACCTTGCAACCTATTTGGATCAATTTTCATTGATTGCAAGCATTTTTGCAATTGCCTTATTTTTTTAAAGCAAAAGTAAAAATCTTTTTTCCTAAAAATGAGTTCTAAAGTCCTTCAAAAACAGCGAATAACTAATGAATGCAACGTATGTTATTTGTATATATACTGCATATTAAGTACAAATTCATAATTTAATTTCAAATTGTATTACTTGGTTTTATAAAAACTTTCAAAAATATCTGAAACACTCCTTACAAAAGAGTTTAAAAATTTTATGTATTAATTTCCCTATTTTCACAGCAGCTCGGGGATGTTAAAAAAATTATAATTCTGTAGATCAAGACTAGACATACTCGCCTTTGAACGGAAGCTCATTTTGGTCCATATTTCGCGAGAACTAGTGGCCTTACTGTTACTTTATTAGGTGCAAATAGTAGGTAACTAACTTGTTGTTCAATATTACAGAATGTACAATAACACTAGGAAGAAGCTACTATCTGAAATGCTTGTAGTAATACCTACTGTACTCATACCGATGTCCATGTAGAGAGACAGCTTACTTGGATTAATATCCATAGAGTTTGTGTTTTTAGTTACAGTCGGGACGTCGGGACTCACTATAATGGATTGATGGGGGTAAAAAAATGCGTCTAGTATTACGATTATTCCGTTATAACGAATTAGAGGCTCTGTATTATAGTATAGTGCCTGGAATTATGAAGTATCATTAAGTATGTCAAATATTTCGAAAGATATGCGTATAAAAAACCTCCAAATTTTTGAAGCTTCGAATTTAATGTGGCCGCAAGCACATCGATATCCTTTAAAAAGAGCATTTATTTGTACTCTATTTAAATTTGATGTTCAAGCATTTCGCTATACACTAATGTAATTTCTTTGTGAATATACCTGCAAATCGAACCAAAAATTGAATACGGAAAAGTTATTTATACTCTCATGTAAAGTATACATTACTACGGTCGCCAGATGTTGCTGCTTGTTGGGAGAATAAACAGTACATGCATGCTTAATGCTTATATTTGCAGCCTAAATTTCTCCTCAGCGGATATATATGGTTGGATTTTTCTCAATAATCTGCTTACATTTTCTATTGAAATTTTAAGAGTAACGGGTTATGTAGAAAATATGTACCTTATGATTTGAAATATGAGAAAACAAAAAAAAAACTCGTCAAAAAAGGATTCAAAAATTTGACCAAGTTTGGTAAATTTATAAATGAAAATAAATTTTAACATTAAATACAACTGAAATTTCCAATGTAAGAGAGTTCCTTACACAAAAAGAGCCAGCAAGGTAGACATTAAGACATCACTAGCATTGCAATTTTAATTAGCTGTTGCTATTTATTATAAGAAAGAAGATTTTGTTTAAAAGAAAAAATAATGCATAGGAGATTTATAATTGTGCTTGTGCTACAACACCACCACGGCAAAAAAAAAATTATTGTGCAAATTCAATAAAATTCACCGTCGTCATGCAACATATTGCATAATTAAAATGATATAAAATACAAATAAAGAGATGTTTAAAGGATTTTTTCTCCTTCAATTTAATAAATGTAACTCCTTATTCCTCATAAATGTACAAGAATCTTTTGTAAATTCAATTAAAATATTTGCATTGAAAAACTATCTTTCTACATTGTTTCAATCTACAATGAGTTGTTCCATTCGTAACTACCATATTTTCTAATTTAATCATCCCTTACATACCATTGCATCGGAAAAAAATAACAATTTTGACAAATTTTTTCTAAATTTCATACATCTCAGGTGCAGCGGCGATTAAAAACAAAAGCATTCTGATGATGAAAAAATTGATAAAACAATTCTAAATTTTTAAAATGCAAAATTGACATCGAAAGCGTATAGTAACCTGACTAACTTTATTAAATAACCTCAACACAAAATTTAATTCTACATCTAATTCAATAACTATTGAAAACTTTTGTCACCAAAAATAATAGAAAAAATGCAAAAACATAAAAATCAGTTTTTAGTGATTATAGAAATACTTTCATAACAAAATTTTTAATTTAGCATTAAAAACAAATAGAGCAAAAAATTACCTATTATTTGAAGTATTATTCATCACTCTAGCTCTATTTTTCATAAAGTTATTAGCTTTCTTCGAAAAAGCCAAATTTTGGACGAGGGTTCACAAGGGAAAATTCATAATTTTTCGAAATAAATTTTATAATAAAATTTAATAAAACCAAACGAAAGAATTATTTTTGGCTTATAAACTATATGTTTAAACGGTTGCTATTTCGAGTTATAATCCATTGAAATTGCGTTTTTGTACGCTTTTAATGAAAATAGCTTTATAAATAATGTATGAGCTTAATTAAAATTTTTACTAGATTTATTTTCCTCTTTTATATATCTGTTTTGAAATATCATCCTTTGAGATTGCTTTAAAATTACTAAAGTTATCAACCAAAAAATAGATTTTGTGATAATATTCTTGATATTTTATGATACAGTCCGATAGAACGGAGTTTGATAATTTATGCCCCATAATTTATTTTGAGTTCCATATTTAAAAAAACTACTCTTTGAAGGGATTTTTTGGTACAGTTTTTAAGGCAATGTTGTAAAAAGTATTTCAACACTTTAATATATATTATATCTATCTTAATTACTTTTATTTTTATAGCAGGAACAAAAAACAACTGCTGCTCAATTTAACGAATATTCTGAAATGCACTATAAGAAATGTCAAAAAATGAAAAAAAAAGCTTAAATTCTTTTTCATACTTAAATGTATTATAAAGAACTTTAAAATAAGCAAGCTTCACTATCTAAAAGTGTTAGTATAGCTTAATTGTTTGGATAGATATAAAGGCTCAAAGTTTTTAATCTTACATGTGAAACGTCTGTAAAAATCTGAAACATTAGCAATAAAAAAGTTATACCAAATTCAAAAAATAGAACACCTTCAGATACTTATTTTTGGATTAAACTTGAATATCTCAGGTACATTGACATATGATTTTTCCTTGGCGTTATTTAGTGAAAAATAATTAAGCAGCAATGAAGGGTGAGACCCAATTTTTAGTGAGGAAGCACCAGATTTTATGCAAAATGAATTCAAGAACAGGCACATAATGCAACCACTTTATGTTTAATTTGCTGCGTCTAATAAATATTTTGGTGGCTGCAATTTGAATATTAAAAACTTCAAAAATCAATTTCCTAAAATTCACTTTTTCTCTGGTAACAAAAAAAATGTGTCAAAACCGAGTTTGACATAGGAAGTGTAGCGTTTTTTAAGATCAAATGATCTAAGCTATTACCGTTAGCCAATACTTTGAGTAAACAAAAAAAAAAAAAAAAAAAAAAAAAAAAAGCAAAGTAATGTGTAATATATATAATAATGCATTGATTTTTTTAAATATAAAATGCTAATAGAAAATTGAAACAATTAGGATTTCATACATTATCCAAGTTGCTGTTGTACTATACAATGACACCTAAAAGCAATTTTTATTTACGCAAAAAGATTGTATAGTCTGCGGACCATTGTAAAAAGAAATTTTATGGTATTTATATCCCAACAATAGTAAGGAAAAGAAATAAGAAAAAGTTTAATTAATGAATAAATGAGAGTAAATTATTGTTGTATACAGTACTTAAGAAATATGAGCTTATTGCCTTGTTGATTCATCATCCTCAAATCAAACAGGAGATATTTGCCTTGTAAACTATCAGATAAATCAGTGTCATTCGACAAAGAAGCAAGTGAAGACTGTCCTGTAAAGTTTTCATCATCAGCATTCAAGACAGCAACTACCTTAACTATAAGAGTAGCAGTAGGGTCAATAGGTTCTATGACCGAGACAGTAGCTGTTGAGAACTATCTACTGCATTTAAAGCACTGGATGATTTAGTAAACCACTCCTTGAAACTTGCCAAAGAATTGAGTCTATCAGATGTGGTGTCATTAACGGCTGTTTAAAAATCAACGTCATTGTTCAAGATACAAGCAGCAAAATCGTTTTGGAGAGGTGTTACATCAGTTGAGTTATTATTAAATAAACGTTGGTCATTAATACTGGTTCCATTAACATTAATTTGATTACGAGAAATATAATGATTCCAGTAAATGTCTTCTTGTACTAAACTAGCAAGCGAGTCAATATACTTATTGATAACCTTGGAGTTGGATAAAGTTTTGAAATATTTAATTTAGCAGGTTAACTAATTTTTGAGAAAAGTCAGGGAACTGTAACAGCTCACTCAACAAAGGACGGATTTAATTATTGAATCCAGAAAAAGTATTTACATTATCACTCCACATATTTGTTACATTGCGAAAAGCAGTGTTACCCATGCAGCTTTCCATAGTAGAAGAGATAGAAATAATATGTTATTTATTAAGATTATTATACAAATAATAACTTCTTGCAGCAATAATGTAACCGTGTGTATTTCCAAGTAAAACTTACAATGCAGAACTACAGAAACATTAAAAGTCAAATCATGTACAGTACATATATTTAAACAAAGAAAAAAAAAAGGGGGGGGGGAATCTTTTTAAAAAGCTAGATGATTTAAGATATCTGCTCCAAGTTCTAACAGATTCCACATTATCGACTGTATCGAAGATGTTTGTAATAGAAGGTATAAGAGCAATTCTAAAATTACTATGAGTTTGTTTAATATTAGCAGCTTGTTGAATAGAATACTAATTCTTAAGATAAATTTTTTTGTCATTACTACTTGTGTTATACATAGATTGGCTTTTTCCCAAGCACTGAAGAGCTGAATAAAAGTTTTAAGAGTAAAGTATGCCATTTTCATAAAGATTAGAGCTATTACCAAATTCACTCTAAAACTAATTTATTTATATTCTATTAAATCATAGACCATAAGATTAGTCATTCATAAAGATAAGAGTAAAGCAATATCCAGTCAGGGAAAGTCCTGCTGTTCTAGCAATGTTTGAAACAAACCACTCTCTCAAATAGGAGGGGTCAGATGCAAGTGATCTTAGCAAAAGCTGTTTATGCGAGCCTGAAATTTGGCTGTTATAAGAGACATCGAGCTTGTAAGAGAGTTTGGGAAGGAATTTTGACTTGGGAACTAATTCAGAGACATTGGTTTGAACCTTTATATAAATTGAACTTGATCAAGGCTAACAATATATCTCTCTGTTAGGCTTTTGGAATTCATGTGATTTTGCATCAAATCATATTTCCGTAATATGCACCATATCCATTGATATCTAATTATTTTTAGCAAGGCCACTGGGAGTAGTTTTATTAGAACTGCTAATAGAAAAGTAAACTGTAGAAATTTTTCCTGCTACATGGAGTCCAGAATAGTTTTTGTTCAATTGATTCAAGAACAACTAGAAGCTTGGGTACATCCATAGTAGTCCAAATACGATTATAAAACTCTTTCATTTGTAAAATTTATAGCAGGTAATCTATTGAATAATTATTTTTCAATGATACCGCTGTCATTGTTCAGTTTAACTTATTGATGTGGCTTTCTAGATTGCTCAGGGTCTGTATAAAGTATTAGACAATCAATTAATTTTACTTAATGTGTATGCTTGGTTGTCGGTGGTTACGCCAACGGATTGTCCTAAGATAACAGGTGCAATTACACTAGACGTAATACTATCTGGCTGAATCATTGTTGCTAAAACTAATGCACCGATATTTGCCACTATCCAGAGTTAACATCAATTGTTATCTTGCCGACAAAAAAAGGCTTACGTATTACTAATGGAATATTGATTGTGTTTGTTGCTAAGAAAAAAAAAATCCACAACTTTACAAAATCTGCATTAAGATATAGTGTGTATACTACAAAGTTTTGGATTGGGATTGAAAAACCTTCAATGCAACACATCGTCTGTCAATATGATCAATTCAAACCGACGAAAGTTAAATTTAGTTGTTATGCTAAATAATAAATCTTTGACAGATCAGAATGTAACATTAGGAAAAACTAATGTGCAAGATAGATTCGAGAAAGGGTTAAGCGATTAAAATCGCTGCTGTTTTGAATACTTCATTTTACGAGTTTGCCTCGGGTTCTTAAAAATAAATTCACAATAAAAAAGTTTTTCCTTTTTTAAATGCCATGACTATATGGTAATTCTCAACAACCTTTTTTATTTAAAAGGAACTATTAGTGGCACTCAGAAACAAATTGAAACGGCACATGATTTTTAGATTCCTATTTGATGTGATATGTAATTTAAGTAGTTATTTGAAAATAAAAAATGCTAAAAGGAACCTTGCATATTACTGCTTGGTCAGCCGAGTTATTTCAGCAATTTTACTTGCTTTTAAACTCAAGTAAAAAAATTTTAAACAAGTTTCTAATAAAATACTTGTAAGGACAAAAACAGATGGGAAAACGGCTTAATCCTCCCCGCCCCGCCCGCTTCCCCCTAAAAAAAATGGAACATTTAATCATACAATCTACTGCAGCACCGATTGAGAATAAAAGCTTATTTATAGTGAATATTGCAAGAGCTATTTTAGTAAAAATGTATCCCATTTATATACAAATTTGTTGTAAAACCAAGAATTTGCAATTCATATATATCTAAAAAAAGAAACCAACATCGTGATGTCCGTTTATCATTCTTAATGCAGTTCAAAATTATGAATTATCTTGGTAATTACGATTCTGTGTGTCCTTTTGTAATCAAATTGCGATTGGGGTTGCTTGCATATGATCAACTATTCATTAAAAGTATAATCATCAATGATACAACAATACGTGATATAATGCGCTATTATTGGCCAAGAAAGCAGATAATAAAGAAATATATAATAATGCAGCATATTCAACAAGTTGCATTATATTATTGCCAGCCACACGAAATTTGTTTATTATCATCAGCCCTTAAATTGTACAACCTTAAAACACAAAATAAACAACAAAAAAAAAAAAAAAGACATATCATCAACATTTATACGAATATAATTCATGATAATGATCTACTTGAATTAGATATTTGAAGTTATTATTGTCAGCTTAATTTTTTACTGTAGCAAGAAAAGTGTTGAATTGAAATGGCGATGTATTTATTAAAAAAGGGGTACAGGGAGGCTAAGCTCAGTTACAACAGAATGATATATATAGAAGCATTTATATACAAAACGCGCTTCAGGACACAGCTAATCTAACTGTATTATGGCAGAAATATAGAAATTTTCTACACGTGTTATAGATCATAAAAACCCATTTGTCCTACCCAAGTATGAAGGGCATATGAACACAACAATAAATCTTGTATAAAAGTGGACTAAATATTTTCTACCTTTTTGTTTTTCACATTTTCTCTTATTTTACATTAATAAATGCTTCAAAACCCGAAATTACTAGTGTTATTACTAGGTATTTCAAATGCAATTGCACAAAACATTACATATAAAGTAGTGACAACAGCCATTGATCATGATAGTCAACATGCCATGGGTGTTCTTATCGACAATTACGAAACACCATTTCCATTAATTGCAACCAACGACATCCCATATATTTATACAGGCAATGCGCCTATTGCAAAGAACGGCTATAGTTATGTTCGTTTTAATAAAGATTCTCAATCGCTAGAGGAAAAAGAGGCATTTACTAGAAATGTAATTGAAACAGATTCAATGTATGAATTCTATAATAGATCTCGTAACACATATTCTGTACCCGGAATACCTCAATTATATGAGCCCATTGATTCTATACATCGTGTAAAATCGAATTTACATTTCAATGATAGAATTCCATCATTTTTTATTTCTGGAGATATTTCGTCTATTCAAACAAATTCATCTAAAGGCATTGATGCTGCAGTTGATGTTACATACGTTGGGTATGTATATACAGGAAGCTAGATGTAACATCTTGTGTATGATTATTAACTCTATATATAGTTTAGATGAAGCAAAAATTCTTAAAGGAGCAAAAATTCAGCTGTCAGGCCGTGGTACTAGGAATCTTCCTAAAGCATCATATAAAATCAAGTTTAATAAGAAACATATGCTTTTTGGTTACAAAAACATTAAGTTCCGCTCTCTTACTACAGATCCTTCTTATATTCGGGAAAAACTAGCCTTTGATTTAGCTGAGTCATTTGGACTTCCTACTACCCGATACTCCTACGCCAGGTAACATACGATATTTAAATTTTCTAATTTCTAATTTCTAGAGACTAAATTATTAAAAATTAGATTATTCATTAATAATAAACCTTATGGTTTATTTGGTATTGAAGAAGATTTCTCTAATCCTTGGACTGCAAATGAATTTAATAATGGAGTCAAGAAACATTTCAATCGAGGAACTCTTTATAATGGCGCTATCCGTTCCAATTTGGAGTATCTTGGTGAAAGTGAAAAGCCTTACCTTGAAGTTAAAGTTAAGAAGTTTGGTGATACTGCATACAGCATCAAAACAAAGCCTACAAATGGAAACGCCGACATGAAAAAGTTAATTGCTTTAACCAAATTCTTAAAAGATGCACCTTCAACCGAGGCAGACGCTGTAGCTACATGGAATAAACATTTAGATACAGATAGCGTACTTAGAAGCCTTGCATTAGAAGTTTTCTTGGGCGATACTGATGGATATATTAGTAGTGGAGATAATTACTACATTTATGAAGACCCTGCAAACAATGGTAGATTTGTTTATATCATTTATGATTTAGATTTGACTCAAGGCTCTGCTTCTCGCCACTATGTTTCTCAAACATTAAAGGGAGATTACACTAAATTTTTGGGTTACAATGATACAAGACCACTTTTACATCAAATTCTCAAGGTATCTGAATTTAAAGCCAAGTTTGAATCTATTCTTCGCAATGTCATCCAAAAACAAAAGGAAAATCAAGACTTTTTATACCAACACATTGATGCTTTATCTGTAATGCTCAAAGAAGAAGTTGATTGGGACCGCTCCATTTCAAGAGAAAATCGTGAATCTACCGTTAGTCAATATTTGGAGAACATTGTTAAAAAGGGCAAAGAATCTAATGGAAATTCAGCAGAAGCTAATATCGTTGACTACTCTGAAAGAATTCTGTATAACAATATTCCATTTGATACTGCTGTTAATGGTACAATCAATCGTTTAACTATTATGGGTTTGAAAGAATGGTATTCTAAAATGATCGAATCCTATTCTTCGTTTGTATAATTAAAATTTATTGTGTTAACCAAATTTTATTTTATTGTTTTCTTCTCCTAATAAATATTCTGTCCCCTTCTTTTTATTTATAAACAGTACATAATCTCATTTTAAATAAAACATTTGTACCGAGATTTATCATATTAAAAGAAAAAAGTAGCATTTGTATTATTAAATCATACAACCTGCTTCAAGATGCCGTCATATTGAACGTTAATATATATTTACCATGAAGTTATCCCTTTTAGTCAATCAAGCAACGTCATTGAGTTTATACTAACACTATGTATGACAAAAACAAAAATATCATTCCAGTGAATGTATTTATAAACACATATAAACATAGTATTTTTTTGTAATAAAAGGGGAATTATTACATTATGTGTATAAATAATATACATTTAGGAGGCTGTTTTTTCATATGTTTAAATATATATCATTCCTGCGTATAAAATGTCCTGAACCGCCAAAAATGCGGTTGCTGCCGATCCTGTGTTTATATATGTAAATATATGCCTATTTTTAACCATAAAAAAAAAGTTAAAATAAATAAATAAATAAATAAATAACAGGGAGCATTCAAATGTAAGAGATGCGATAATGCTCAATTAAAGTGAGGAGTATGTTATGTCATGTTGAATATTGTCTTTAATATAAAAGAGTCCTGTTTTCTTTGCTTTTTTATCTTCTCTCTTTCTCCAGATAAACGCAATTATAATAAAAATGACTACCACCACTACTACTACTGCTACTTCCTGTTTGACTAATACAACTAATACTTGTCGCAAAAGAAAGAGATCTTCCGAATCACATGTTCGTTTCTCTACTCAACCACAAAGTATTATCTACACATACTCTCAGTCAGATTATGATCGCAGTGGATTATTGCCTGAAATCCAACCTCAGCATGAAAAGCAGCAATTTATATTTACATTAGCCATTAACTTTGTTCGTCACCCTCCATTAACGCCCATAAAAGAGCAACAAAAGCTCAAGAAATCTAGTCCTACAAAAAGACCAAAACTCTCAATTGATACAAGCAATTTACAAGGCCCACTTTATTTTACGAACATGACAACAAATCATCAGAAGAAAATGAACTTTTTTCAACCAGAAGATGAAAAAGAAGACATTGATATTGTTACCAAAGAAAATACTCGAAGAAATAGCCTACCACTTGTATTGTAGATGATACTTGATTTTCCTTCTTTCTTATTGTACATATATATAAGCACTTGATACATACGAACTTTAATATTAATACTATATACTACAACTTTAATAAAGCCTATTTCCGTTTATCACTGGCATGTTTATAGTTTTTATCTAAATTCTGCTCATATATTTATGTGTAATGTCTTGCATTCGTAAATTATGCTGATTAATTGTAGAATAGTAGTATACATTGGTAATAACCCAAGAAATCTGCATCGCATACATAAAATAATTTAAACTATGTATGGCTGTATTGCTTATATACGAATTTTAACTTTTTTTTCATTTGGTTATGTTCAAGGATATTTCAAAGAAATATTGGCATATGCTGTAACAAGTGAACATCTATGTAAACTGACTGAATTAAGCTTTTATAGAACGAAAAAAGATCTCTCCACACTATAATAATATAAATGACTCCTTTTGAAAGATATTATTTGTACATATATATATATATATATATTCATTCACATTGAAATTAACTCTTTTCATTCGCTCTCCCTCTTTTATATACATCTTCTCCTTATATGATAATGATCGCCATCAACAGGATAGTATTTATATACATGTTTACCTGTGCCAAGAAGTTTATGATGCAGGTGAAAATTGATTGTGCGTTTCTATAATAAAGAACGTGCGATGAAATGCTCATTGTTGCACAGAAATTTATTGCATGAATTAGAGCTTGAATGAAGGCATTCTAATATATTTGATGATGGTAAGATGCTTATAAGCAATATTGACTTTATTGGTTAAATATCATAACAAGGCTGCTGTTCATAGAACATATAATTCAGTTGTATTGTTAACTATATAGGCGAGGAAATAGATAAACTACCCGATTATTTTATTAATGCGTTTTCCGATGATTATTAGACATATAAAATTTATATATTATGTATTTTTAAATTTAAATCTGATTATTCCGTGTACATATTTAACCGTATATTTACCTCGATCCTATTATAAATTGAATATAATTGTTTATTAATATATATAAAATGTGCAGACTATACGCCAGTAGATAATTTATTATTCTATAAATAGTATTAGAAAATAGCTTTAATTTTTATCATTGCCAAACTGAACTGCACACAATTTAGAATAATTAGTAGTGCAAAAATAAATGTATAACGTAATAAAAGGAACCTGTTTAAATTAAATAACACACAAAAACTAAAGACAATTTTCATTTAATATTCATAATTCTTCTTGTTCATATACATATTCTATATTACATTTATCCGTTAAATTGGTATTGGATAGATTAATATCTTTCTGAGATTTCGTGTCTGATCAACCTTTTTAAATTAGTAACAAAACACATTTAAATTGTACTTATTTCATATAGATAAACCCAATAAGTGGATATATCTCAAATATCCCACTTCCTGGACCTTATTATAGAACAATAAGAACTATTATAAATGTTATCCCAATCATTAGCTTGCGTTTTATTAATAAAAGTTTACAAATCAAAAGGCTCATTATCTTACAAAATATTATAATAATCAGTGACACAACATAAATTTTTTATTTCCTTCGTATCATAAAATAATAGTAAAGAATGCGAAATTGCTTCTTTTTTATTTGTTGATATCTCTACTAACTAAACATTTTGTGACCATAATACAGTACATAAAATTAAGATAACACTTGACATCAGATTTTGCTACTATTGAAATTGCTTAGCAACAGCCATTTTTAAAAAAAACAAACAAATATTATTGAAAGTTTTTTATTTTATATATTTTAACAACAAAGAACCTTTCAAAGGCCTGGCTTTTATTTTAATCGTTTTGCTTGATTTTATCTGAATTTTTTATTAAGTAATGGCATCGTTCAAAAAGTTCATTACTGGCCTTGATTATATATTCTTTATGTCGTAAATCGTGACACATATCTTTTTTCCAAGAAGAAAGGACAGGTGTTTCCTCGTATTCTTCTAATAATAACTTACAAATTCCTTAATTTTAATTCTTAATAGCATTACAGCTTTAATGTATATTTTGAAACTCTCAGTCCGTTAGAAATTGTATTAATTGACAATGAGCATTTTCTTGTTTATTTGTTTTTTTTTAGTTAGAGAAAGACAGTTTCTCTATTAAAAGCTGTGCTATACTTCTTCAAAAACGGCTGCTAACTAATGAAGTCAGTATATGTTATTTTTAAATTTATTGCGCAATATGGGCAACTTTAAAATTCAATTTTAAACCTCTATTTGGCATTATAAAGATTTTGCAAAAATACGTAAAACAACTCATACAAAATAAGTGAAAAAAGTAGACGTTTTAATTTTTTTCTTCTCACAAAAACTCAAGGAGGCTGGAATTTTACGAATTTGTAAATAAACCCTAGCCGTTCATTCCTTTGCAACAGGAGCTTATTTAAATCCATGTTTAGTGAAAATTGGTGGCGTGGAATATCTTCATATTGATCCACGATATTGGTATCCATTTCTGCTCTATATAGTCTTAGCTGAGACAACATACTTAAGAAACATACAATTAAAAGAGAGTGAGTAATGAACCAGTTTTTAATTAGTATAATAAAAACAATATAACGTTCATTTAGATATAAAAATATTACCTTTCATGATAGTTCAAATAAATAAGTTTTTACTATAATAACAATTACTGTTCTATGATAGTTTACACTTGAATTAGTATCATACTCATAGAAGCCGTACTTAAATTGTTTTCAATAAAAGTACGCAGCAAGCTATTGAGGTACTTCGGTAGTTACTTTTTTGGAGCATAGTATGTAACGAAAGTTGCCATTTAAAAAAATCGTATTTGCAGTGGAATTACATACTAAAAGCTTGATAATCATAAAATAACTTAATTTACAAGTATCACTCACAAAGTTCATGCCACTTGAAATATTAAAGTGCAGCAATAATAAAGAGATACTCAAAGTGAACACAATAACAAACACATGCGAAAATATAAAATACTTTTGAACCAATACATGTCGTGTGAACGATAGCACCCTTGATCACAGTGCAATCGATTACACAAATGACATATATACCAAGAAGTATTTTACCCTATTCAATAAATAATAATAACAAAGATATTAGATTTAGTCAACTATTCCCCTGTGTTATAGTTACACTACCAATAAATAAGACTTCAAGTACACATTAGAATTCATACCTTTAAATCAAGGTTACCTAAATAGATATAGCTATAGCCAATAGCTCCCAAAAGGCCCACATTGTCGCACTTGTCACACAACCCTTTATGGTCGATGCTTTGCATAATTTGTCTCTTAAATATGATATCAATAACAATCACTCAAAATTAGAAAGTTACTTCATTCAAGTCTGATGGTATACAAGTTCTCTAAATCACTATAAATACTCTCATACTTTTTCAATTATATTTAATCTTCAGAAATTTTTGTAATAAAAATTTAGCTGATTATAATTGTATTTCTACTGTTTTTATTTTTATATATTTTTATTTTAGTAAACAACTTCGTTATTTACTGCAAAATTGATTGTAAAAATTAGGTACTGAAATTAAATATTATTTTTTTGTATTCGTATGATAAATATTATTGGAAGCTATTCTGTTTTTTTTGTATCCGCAAAAATATTGAGAAAATCAAATAATACTTCACACTACAGCCTATGGCCTGTGGTAATTGGGCTCCGAAATCGATTTAGCGAATTGATCAAAAACCGGTTTATGTCATGCACACAGTTCTGTGTAGGCACCTCGGTTAAGATTATAGCACAGTTAAGATGACATGTTCTGTATTGCTGTGTAATATATTATATAAAGCTCAGTTAATATTGTGGAATGCGGGATTATTGTGTCACTTAGGTTTAATTGGATACGTAAATATATACTTATTTAGACTAGTCATAATTAAAGAAATTTGGGTATAAAAGAGACGTTTCCCATCATAAAATAAAGTTTTTTAATTTTAGTGTGCTGTTTCATTTTATGACTTTCTCTTTATTTTTATTAAATAATTTAGTACATATTTTCAGCTTGAAAATAAGTATAATCTCCGGGATCACCAATTTAAAAACAAATTCGTTTAGTAGCTCATAAAACAGAAGATTGAAAATTAGCGTATTTAATGCTTTTTGTACAATTTAGACAAAATTTCTTAAAATTTTGAAGTTTTTTTTGGAAATATAATTTTTTTAAAATATTTTATACACATATTAGTGAACTGATGTAGAGCAAAACTATCTATTAATCTAACTATTTACTAAGTTTCTTAGCTACATCTATTTTTGAGGAAATGAAGATTTCTAAACTCGGAATTTGCGATGCGTATGTACGTAGACAAAGTTAAAGTTAGAAGCGTGGAAGGTATTCTCTTGTACTCATATTTGAGTATATCTCTATGTTATATCAAAACCTATATACCGTAGTATATGGCATTACTCATCTTTATTAATATGACTATAATCTCGGTAGTACTGATATCTGAATTATCCTTAAAGCTTATAAATAAACTACAATTTAAAAAGACAATAATGTATCAGCTTTTCCAACTGTATGTAACAACTAAAAGAAGTCTGGAGTTTATTAAGATATAAAAGTGTGGGTCTTTTATATCAATTCACTATACACTATACAACTGAGAATATAACTATAGAACCCATAGATCAATATACTAAGTATTTATTTATATTGATTTAACAAATCAGGAAAACATAATGTTGAGTGTTTTTCCTAGTTGACATGTTTCATATTTAGTATTTGCCTTGTTCTTGTTTAAATTGTTGATGGAAGGTTCGTGCCTGGAGAACTAATAATTATATTAATAGCCCCGCCTATTAATATTGAGTTTGACATGAGTTAATTGTGTTACTGAGCCACATGGGAAAGTAGAATATCCGTAGTTGATACTTCCTGCAGAAGTATCGGTTATACTATGGGTTTGCCCAAGCCACAATCATAGTATCCTGTCTATCAAATTAGGATGTAGATTTGTAAAAGGCGATATGGAATAAATTAATATCATTACTTTATTACCTGGGGTATCCATTATATATATATATATCTTCTTATTATATACTTAGAAAACTTCACCTTTTACTTTTGTTCAATTTTTATTGATTCAGATATAATACTCCATGAAAAATTAATATTTTCAAACGAGCTAAATTGGTTGTGATAAAGCTTAATGAGATCAATGACATGAATGTAGAAAAAATACTGCTCCATATAACCAATTGTTTGTAGTATACTAAAAAAGGTTAAAGAACAAAATAAAAAATAATACTAGGAATTTTTTCATACTTGAGTATGTTAGAGAACGCCTTAAAAAAATGTAAATATAATTTGATTTCTTACAGAGATATTAGGACTCAAAATTTAAAATTTTTTGTAGTGAATCGGTGATAAATCTGAAACATTAGCATCAATATAATTATAAAAACAACTGTCAGAGATGGAATACTTCAGGATACTTGTTTTTGAACTTAAATCGAGCATCTTAAATACATTAGCATATAATTTTTTCTTGGTGTTATTTAGAGAAAAAAAAAATGAGTAAAGATAAAAGCCTGACCCTGTTTTTAAGGAAAAAGCAATAAAATTTACCTTTTTCGAGTATCTTGTGAGATTTAAATTAAATTCGAAAACAAGTAGAGTAATGCAGCCAATTCATCTTTATTCTGTAGTGTATGAGCTATATATTAACCACTTTTAGGCACAAATATGCATTCTTATTCTCAAGAGCATTATTTTGAACAAAAAACTAGCAAAAAGGTTGAAGTAGACTAATTTACGAAATTGAGGTATAAATTCAATTTACAATAAGTATTATATTTTTTGAATAAAGTGTATTTTTGGGCATTTTCAGGTACACCAAGTTAATTGCTGCTCACATTCCTATTGATAAAGCGTAGTTTTGAAAGATTTTAGATCTACATAGAAGCACGTAAATTTGTAATTTGTTATTTTGCTTGTGAGTCAAGATCTAATAAATAATTATTCAAAACTTTCTTAGTAAAAAGCTGAAAGTTTTCGTATGCTATAAAAATAGGCAATATAAGAAATATCATGAAAAATATGAGAGAAAAAATACAGATTGATTTTTAATATCAAGATCAGTATTACTAATTTCCAACACAACTTTCATTATCCATAACAAAAATGTATTATTCGACACTTGATCGGATACCCTTTTTACTCAAATATAGTTTTAAATGCCCATTTATTGATTTTTTAGGCCTTCGTATTTCCTTAATCCGCCTATTTACAGTATTTTTACTCTAAACTAAAAAAAAATAAGTAGATTTTGGGATGAAATGAGGGTGGAATGAGAATGAGATTTAAAAATGATAAGAAGAGGGTTTGGACAAGATTAAATCAGTCTCAGGTATTAATCCAAAGAGTTGATCTATATGAACTTACCTGTAATAATCTAAGCTTCCAAAGAAGAAACCGTTTATAACTGCGATATTGTAAATAAACTTCATATCATTTTCTTTAGAAGCATCAATATCCAAGTCAGAGGTCCAGAGTATACAATGCTATAATTTTTTAAACATTTGCACAACCGTGGCCTATAAGATAAGCAGAATAGGCATAGAATAATAATAAATTGCGTTACTCGATTATATAAATGTTTGAAAGCGCAATTGGTGCCCCATATTTTATTAAGTATTTAAAGAATTGTTTAGGGATAGAAAGAAATAGCTATTCATTTTGTATATAGTGAAAATAGTTGCAAGTTAACATTGTCCATTGTGGTATTTTTTATCTTTTTCAACAAGAGTTTTGCGCTTTTTATATAAAATTACATTGCACTTTTTCAATTTCGACTATTTTAATCATGGACTCAATTCATAAGAAATAAATGTTTAAATTAAACAACTAGTGTTTAGAAACTACATTTATTTGTCCCAAGATTATTCACAGTTTGTACAAATTTGCAATCTCAGTTTGTCTAAATTTTATTTTTGTTCTGTCTCGATATACAACAAACAACTATCCCGAAATTCAGTTAGAAATTGTCTAAATATTTTTCTGAAATATCTAGATTTTAAGTAGAAATACTACAGTAAATTTCGTTAATACTCAATGACATAAACTATCTGAGCCATAATCAACTTCCAGTTCCTGCCCAAAATGTTGGTAATCTTTTTGTCCAACAACTCTCCACAAATATATCCTAATTTCTGTTATATTTATTATCACTCTCATATTATCTTTACTTTTACATTTTCCCATTTGTCCCAATTGGGGTTTTCTTCTATTCTTTTTTCACTTTTTCATCTGACTAGGGTAAATAAAACATATCGAAAACGTTGCGTGCCCACTGGCCATTTTTTATTAAATAAAAATATATGTTTAATCGTAGTAAATTTAATAATACCGAAAAAACCTGGGAAAGAGCTGTCTACTTCAAAATACCATCGAAAATTGTCAAGTATAGCATTGTTTTGGTAACAAACAATTGATACTCAAATTGATTGGTGCGTTATTCACATCACAAATGAATCAACCAATGCCCAGTGTAATTAAATGCTCCTTCTTAGGACTTTACATTACATAAAGTAATGTATATATAATTGGATTTAAAATTGCACCAACTAAGTTATATATATATATATATATCATCCAAAGCCTGCAATATTTTGACAGTTGCATTATACACGTTTTATGTATTCATACTTGAATCACTTGGATATTCAGAAAGCATTCGATTCACACGTAGACGTACAATTTCTATTATTTAACCGAAACTTTATCTACTAGTATAACTTTTTATTTGTGCACTATAGAAACAATTGCCTTTTAGACTCGACAATGAGCCATTTTTATATAAATTAATTGTTTCAGTTATGAAGGAACTCATAATATGCAATTTAAACAGTATCATTTGTGTCTATATAACATATATGTAATGAAAGAGCACAAATAAAGTGATCTTTCTTCTATGCTTTTCTGAAACAGGTTGGTTTGCTGGTGATATGATGGACATTTCTACTGTCTTTATTAGACCTCTTTTCGTCCCTAGCCACTTTTATACAACGTAACTATGCGATAGTGTTAAATTAGTAATGTAGGGATAATCTTCCCTAGTGATGGTATCTCGGCGCTTCAGTTTTCATTTAAAACAGACTTCTTGGCTGCATCTTTCTGGATTAACCAAGTAAGGTAGCATATACTATATATTTACCGCCCTCAAAATAACGATAAGTTTACGTAAATATGCGCTATCCAGGTCCGAATTCATATTATTATTGAAACTAGAGAAACATATATGAAATCTGCATATCCGCATGAAGTGCCGGTATTAATTCAACAATGGAAACCAGATGATCCTCAAATCATATCTAGAGGAATTGATAATACAGGCAGTTTACATGATATAAAGTCTGGACAAACTATGATCTTCACTCATCATGAAACTTTCATTAAATCAATCTTGTGCCTGGGTTATAATATGATAGCAACGGGTAGCTGGGACAACGCTATTAAATACTGGTATATCAGATCGTCAACTTCAGTTGAGACCATTCGCTTCAATTGTATGCGATGGATTTATTTAGCTGATTATTAGTTAAGGATACAACAAATAATAAAGCTCACCTTGTTGATGTAAAAAATTCAATTGTTAGTATGCACACCAATAAATCGCTATTGGAAATGCAAATACGGAAAATCAGATATTTAAGAAGCAGATGGATAAGCAGTATCGTCAGTTGAAAGAAGAGTAGAGATTACACATACGGAAAAGATATATCATGAGTAAGACCTATATTTATATTTGTACATACGTTTTGCTTGTTTGTTTGCATATGGATGTACTTACAAAACGCTCTACTTTCAAAAAAATTATCAAATTGAAGATGATATATACGCAGTAAATGATCTTGATTTTCATTCCAGTGAGAAAAGCATGCTATTAACAGCAGAATCAAATGGAACTTTTAATACATGAAATATAGGTAAGCGGCAGAAATTAAAGACATATAATAAAGTAGAAGGCCACATCTTTTGTGCAGCATTTAACAGAGATGGGGTTAGCTTTGCTTATACAGTTAGTAATGATTGGTCAAAGGCAAATATGAAGCAGAATTTTCGGGAATATTTACTAAATCAAAAAAAAGGAGGTAAAAATTTGCAACAGATGCTAGCAAGATTTATATCCATGATATGAAATTTTTTAATACAAGAATTGAATATGGCTTACGCCTAAATGACGATTTATTTGATCTCGCACAGACTCAATGAAACAGTTCATTCCAAAACTATTTTGATTAAAGCAAAGTATCAAAAATCTGTAGTACAAAAAAAACATAACGCTGTATGATAATGTCAAAAAATAAACGGATAAAAATGTGTTAGGAGGCTGCGTTTTAAAATCAACAACAACAGCATGACACATATAAAAAGCTTAATAAATGAATTTCATCATATTGGTAACCCCGTGACAATAAAGAACTCTTGAGAGTATATAAATAAATGACCTATTTTTTTGAAATATTTCCATTTCTTCATCTTTTTTTATTTATTTATTTGCTTCTTAATTATTATAAAGCAATGAGTAAAAGCCAACAAGGACCAACTGAAAGGTCTTCTTTATTGGATAGAAGAAGATCTTCTCAAATGCAAAATAGACACTATACAGAAGTGGGCCAAAATCTATCAATACCATTGCCATCTCCATTTAGAGAACAGGAACCAATTACATTTCCTACTACCACTCATGCCATTACTCCTTCTCAAGACAGACATAGATTTAAATGGTTTAATAAGCGTACTGGGTCTTATGATGAAGATAGACAAGACCTAGTCAAAGAAAATACAGGTGTTCGTGTATGGAGTGAATCTTATTCTAGTATAGGTAAATATAATTTACTGATTTGACAGCCAATAAATTCCATTATTGTCATGGCAACTAAATTATTTATTTCAAAACCAGATTGGATCCATGATAGAATAAAAGAAGGCGTTAGAAGACGTAAATTTCGAGATACTCCAGGTCTAAGAGGTAAATTATTAAAAGCAAATGATGCATCACAGGCATGGATTCTGGTGATACTTATTGGGGCTGCTGTTGCTGCGATTGCATGGTTTATTGATGTTGTTCAAGAATGGATGTCTGACCTGAAAGAAGGTTACTGTACTACCAATTGGAGATTGAATAGTAATTTTTGCTGTTGGGAAAATAAAGGTACACAATAGTAACAATAGCAAACGAATAATTTAACGTTTAATTACTCATTTATATGTTTCTAATTTAACAGAAGAAAGATGCCATGCTTGGAAAACATGGCCTCAAGTATTCGGTATTGAGGGAAAAAATGCAACATATTATACTGCAATGGCTATGTATACTTTATTTGGTGTATGTATTCTGATCATATATTTTTAAGGAGCAAATCCAATTAATCCATGTTTGTTATAGTTAATATTTTCATTAATTGCTGCATTGATGGTCAAATATACAGCTGAAAAAGTTAATGTTCGCACACCATCCAAAAGTCAACCATTCTCTAAATCACCTTCAATGGCATCTATACCATATGATGTAGCAGATGATACTGATCAACAAAATATTTCATCTTTAAGCAAAGATGAAACCATCGATGCTCCTCAATATGAAATAAAAAATGCGTATTACTGTGCAGGCTCTGGTATTCCTGAAGTTAAAGTTATCCTGGGAGGATTTGTGATT
Source organism: Mucor plumbeus (assembly GCA_016758945.1). NCBI lineage: Eukaryota > Fungi > Mucoromycota > Mucoromycetes > Mucorales > Mucoraceae > Mucor > Mucor plumbeus. The sequence continues at coordinate 26,052 of JAEPRC010000224.1, forward strand.
AAAGGGTTCTTGGGTATCAAAACATTGGTCGTCAAAAGCGTTGGAATGGTAATAAATAAAGTGCTAATATGAAGAAATACTAACATGACAAAAAGATTTTTTCTACATCTGCCGGTTTGAATTGCGGTAAAGAAGGGCCTTTTGTACATTTGGCTTGTTCAGCAGGGAATATTGCATGTCGGTTATTCCCAAAATTCAATAAAAATGAAAGTAAAAGAAGAGAGATTCTCAGTGCAGCTGCTTCTGCAGGCGTAGCTGTTGCTTTTGGTGCTCCAATAGGTGGGGTTTTGTTTAGTATGGAAGAAGTGAGCTATTATTTTCCAATGAAGACAATGATTCGTAGTTATTGCTGTGCTATGGTAGCTGCTATTGTTCTCAAGGTTAGATCCGATTTAAAAACCTGATACATTTTCCCAGAAAACTAAACCTTAATATATTTTAGATCACTGATCCATTTGGTACTGGCAAGATTGTATTATTTCAAGTTTCATATGATAAGGAATACCACTTATTTGAGATGATACCTTTGCTTTTATGTGGCGCATTTGCTGTAATGATTTACTTTTGCCAAGAAAAATAATTATTTATAATAATGAATTTTTTATATATTTGTATAGGGCTTCTTTGGTGCATTTCTGACATATTTTAATATCAAATATCAACATTTCAGAAAGAACAGCATTCTAAAGAATTACCCAGTGACTGAAGTGTTAGGGATTATGTTGGTAACTGCCTTGGTTAGCTATTGGAATCCATTCTCTAGAATGGATCTCAGTGAATTTGCTTATAATCTATTCTCTGAATGTACACCTACAAATAATAATGGTGGCCTTTGCGCGTAAGTTTCTACCTTAAATCAACGTAATATGTAAGTATTCTAAAATCACTTTTGCAGTCGTACAGTAGCAGAAATACCTCAATTACTTTACTTGTTGTTGACTACCATGATAATCAAGATGGGTCTTACTATGATCACATTCGGATGTACTGTTCCTGGAGGCATTTTTTTACCAAGTCTGATCATTGGAGCTATCACAGGAAGAGTTATAGGTCTAATTATGCAATACTTGACACTAACTTATCCAAATGCGTGGCCATTCACAGCATGTGCTCAAGATTTTGCAACACGTGGAGAGTGCGTTATTCCCGGTGTCTACGCAATTGTTGGTGCTGCTGCTGGTTTAGCTGGCGTAACAAGAACAACTAGTAAGTATAATTTTAATTTATCAAAATGCTGCGTTGTATCTAATACTGCTGTATAGTTTCTCTTGTGGTCATTATGTTTGAATTAACTTATTCTCTGACATATGCACTGGTACGTTAAAATTGAAAATTCGGTACATTACATAACCTAAAAAATTGACGCATTATTTATCTTCCCATTACATTAATTATTTGTGTTGTTATTTTAGCCTATAATGATTGCTGTCATGGTAAATAAATCTGATGATTACTTTTCTTACTGAGCACTAACATTTATTATTACTGTTATTATTGTAGGTTGCAAAATGGATTGCTGATGCCATGTTTGTTGAAGGAATTTATGATTTATTAATTGAACTCAAACAATATCCTTATCTTGAAGCAAGAAGAGAATACATTCATACAATGACTATTATGAATATTACCGAATATCTTTCAACTATTGATGTGAACGCACCTATTACTATCAGTAAATTAAAACAAAAGCTAAAGATCATTGGTAACATGGGCTATGCTGAAGATGGAGGGTTTCCTATTTTAAGCGATGGTGATATTTTAGAAGGTTACATTGCTACCAGTGAAGTCAGTCATGGATTGGAACAATTAGAAAAAACTTTAGAATCTACCATGTTTGAAAATGAACTAGGTCAAGTGCCATGTTATTTTAATAGACTCATGAATCATGACACTGCGACTGGTTTTACAACACACCAAGCTAATGCAGGTATCATTAACCAAGACTTAAAGACTCCAGTGCGAAACTTGCTTCAAGTAGATGCAGAAAACATGGAAAGCCATCATCATCAAATAGAATCAACGATTTCATCAAAGCAATCATTGAATGACTTTTCCCAATACATAGATCATGCACCACTTACTATTAACCAAAACGCTTCGATGACGTTATTAATGGACATGTTTACTAAACTTGGTGCAAGATACGTTTGTGTCACTCACTCAAATGGAAGATATCTGGGTATCATTCATAAACGAAGATTATTGGCTTATTTGAAAGAACTAGATGAAGAAGATGAGTAAATAATAGTTTATACATATAGTTTTAAGTTTTAGTTTTCTGTTGATTATTTATAGTAGTTTTTTTATTTATATATATAAAATGATTGCAATATACTGATTTTATTTTTAAGTCTATGAACTGAAATCTAACAACCTGTTGATTTTTGATTAACTAAGTCTATTAATTATGTCAGGTCTTTTTATGCCAAATATCTTATGTAATAAGCTTTGTTTTGCTTCAATTTGGTTCGCTAAATAAAATAGACAATGGGACCAATCTGGGATTAACTAATCAGTAGTATGGCAAAACTGTAATGTAGTCGCCAACCTTCAAAAACGAAATGTGTGGCCTATTTTCTATAAGTAGTTTTATGAAAAAGCTAGACTATATAAAATTTCGAATAAGAAGCTTCGTAACTTGAAAGACTAGAAAATATACCTACTTATTTTGTGCAATCAAAATTCAATTATATAAATTGTGTAAAATTATGTACACATTAGCAGACAAGTTTAAGGTATAATGCTTTAGTGAGTACTTTATTACCTTTATTAGATATTTTTATTCTAAAATTTTTATCGCTACATCACAGAATATTAAAAAAATAAGAATTTTCAGTATTTAATCAGTGATGTTGTATGTAATAATTTGATCCATTACGCCATTTACCTCAAAATCAAGTATTATATAGAACGTTCCAAAAAATGGCAATACTAATAACCAATGCAGATCAATAAACATTAGTGAATTTATTTGTTCTTCTACTCCTTTCTATATTTATAATTACATTCTCATAAATGTATCTTCTTATTTTAATTATCATTGCTACTTATAACCATTTGTTATATAACCCAATATGATCAGTCATAGGTGGTAACTGTATACTAGTAATAGCAATTACATAAAAACGCCAACCTCTCCCTCTAACTATAGAATCAAAGTTAAGGCTAAAACTTATATTTTATATGTCCCGGTTGACAACCCACTTGATCTATTATAGATGTCTCCCAAATTACAAAAAAAAAAAACGCTGATGTTGCAGTACACCAATAATTAAAATGTAAAATCAATGGCATAGTGTTTTCAATAATTTCAATAGGTTGTAAGTTTTTAGTCTTTTAAATATCTAGATAAGTTTTCAAAAAAAAATTAAAATGTAAACCATATCGCATAGCAGATCGCAGTATGGCCTTAATTATGCATAATAATGTCCTCTAATATTTCTTTTTGTAGTTGGCTTTGTCATTCATAATATACTCTTGTATAAAGTTAAATGCTGCCAGAATCGAAATTCGCTGTTAAAGGGTTTTTGTTGTCAGCTTTTTACGGTTGTAAAAATTAGGTTCAAGATGGTTTTCAGAAGAGGTTAGAGATTTCTTGCCCAATATTGAGTCTATATACGCTAAATCCTTAACGAAGATGCACTTCCCCTCCATGGGCCATTAATATCTGTCCAAAAATAGAAGAGTTCATACCGGAGTATAAGTGCATTAGTGTAATGAAGTACTATGTTCTTGGGATAGTTTAAGCTATTAAGAAAGAAGTACTTTGGGGTGGACGTTGGTGTTACTAATTTGTTTTCAATATTACTTTTGGCAATACTTACTATGTATTAATGGAAGTTAATATTTGACAAGCAGTATTAAGAAATATTGAGGGTTGTGTTTCAATATATTTATTTGATTAAATTATTAAAATAGTGTAGAAGAATAAAACAGATATTTTCACTAATGTTTTAATATCTGTTTCTGCTTGAGTATTTATATGGTTAATTACTGAAACAATTCATGCAGCTACTTTACTGCTATGTAATGTGAATCATTACAATTAGCTCAAAATCCACCAAAATTAATGCATTAACTTTTGTGGCTACAAGGTAAGTTCTTTTGAAAACTACTCTGTATTTATTTTAGCAAAAATATTGATTTTTTGTCGAGATAATTAAATCATTAGTTTACAGTAAAGCTTAAAAAAATCTCAGATAGCTGAGCCCCAAAATTAATTTAACAAATTGATCAAAAAATGATTTAAAAAAAAACAAAATCGTCTAATAGTTTATGAACTTCAAAGTAAGTTAAGCTAGTGTATTAAGTAGTTTTTGTACAGTAATCTATCAGAATTAGGAATTACCGAATTACTAGTTTAGAGCATTTGTCAAACCATGATGTTTGACATGCAAATCATACAATGCTGTATTCCTTGCGTTTATCGTAATGCTACTATGGAACTATATAAGCATGATTCTAATATATAATATATTCACACAATATCCACATGTTCATTCTGATTATATTATCATTCACATTTAATTCACTTATTCAATTAGTATATAAACCCTCTCTATAGCTCATAATAAAACGTTACTTTTTTATTTAAATAATTTTATACGTTTACCTTTTGATAAATTATACAGATTTAAATTTTTATTTGACCAAATAAAACTTAGACACATGGTTCACGTTAAATAATGCGGAAAATGCAATTAAAATTTTGAATATTTTTTGAAGACAAAAAACCATTTTTTATGATTGAGTATATATTTAATTTAAATAGCCACAACATACACAGCAAAATTATCTATTGATTTAGTTATAGATGAATTTTTTAGCTACATTTTTCGTAGAGAAAACAAAGTTTTTGTCAACTTTTTTTTCTCATATTCAAAATTTGGGACGAGGGTATACTGATATTTTTTTGAAGTAAAACTAATGATATTCTGTTTTACGCATTTTTCAGAATATCTACGCAAAACAAACATTTTGAAAAAACCTGAATTGTATCCGACAGAGATCAACTGGATCGATGACTTCAATAAAAAGTTAAAAAGTAACTGTTGCTCAATTTAAAAAATATCTTAAAATTTGCTACAAAAAAAAAAAAGCCAAAAATAGGGGGCGAAAAGTACTCTGAATTTTTTTTTGAAATTGCATATGTTATAGATATTATATCAATCTACATTATAGGTCTCACATCCATGGCCTCAGTCTATAATTGGTGTTATAAGAGATCAAGGCAGATTCATTAATCTACATTATACGCTTAGGTGATAAAACTCTCGTAATAGTTATGATGAGTGTTTATAAATACATCCAAAGGATATACTGTATTATTGTAAATAAAAGTGTAACATTTTGACAAAATTATTTATACAGATGCTTTTGACGTTTCAGTAGAGCCCTATAAAAAAAGTAAGTTCTATTATTAAAGATTGTTAGTATAACTTAATTTTTAGGAGAAATTTGTAGACTTAAATTTTTTATTAATTAGTAGTGAATAGTGAACTAATATTAAAATTTTGAAACCTCTGATACATTATTGCCTTTTTAAATTGCATTTTATTTATAAATTTTAAGAATAATTTACTTATTGAGCGCGCCACATGACTAAAATTTTAGCAATTGCACACATAAAGCGGATCAACAACGTGGAGAGTATGATGTAGATTATGTGAACACACTTTAGTTTGCTATCATTGATTATAGCCTGGAACATTGGATGTGAAACCTTGATATAGATATATTGACATAATAGCAGATTTTCATGATAATGGTAATTACGCTGTTAGGTATGTGTGTATAGAGTAAATATTTACAAAAATTCTAACACTTTGTTTAGTCATAACAGTAAGATTTCTGAAGAGGGTCTTGAACGACCGGATTACGTTGTTGAAAAATACGATGATGAAAAGAATTTCCGGTATGTATCATGATATATTGTAGAAGTTAAACTAACTGGTAAATCTACTCGGTTACACTAATTGGATCTATATGGAATTCCTATTTTCTCAAAACAACAGATTGTGAGGAAAAACTTAAACAAAATTTTATCGTTTCTGTGTGCAGACAATTCTATTAAATTTTACAGTATGTCATTGTTGAACAATATATTTAAAACTTTGTCGAAATTGTTGAAATTTATTTTCCAAAAGAGGAGTATAATGCAAGCATGTTAATTCCAAGTTTAAACCTTTTGGAAATGGTCTGCAAAATTCAACTTTGAACCATTATTTGTCTTTATAAAAAAAATTAAAGAATAAATGAAACACTGCACACAAAACAGACGAAAAAAGAGCTCGTTTATATTTTCCCATTCCCACAGCAGTCCAAGAAGAATAAAATAATTTTGATTCTATGAAACAGCACTAAAAATACCTACCATTGCAATAGAAGCTCATTTGGATTTATATTCGGTGAGAGCTGGCGAGTTTATTGACCATAGTAGGTAAAAATAAATAACAGATAACCAAACTGTTGTTCAAGTTTACCGAATACACAATGACTCACTAAAGTTGATGTTAAAGATGAGTGTAGTACATAAATACATCAATGTTTATGTAGAGTGGCAGTTTATTTGGGTTGAAATTCGGAGAGATAGGGGTTTTTTTACAGTCGTAAAAAGTAGATTTCAGATAGTTTTCGAATTTTTTCGCCCAATATCGGGTCTAATCATATCAAATTTTTAACATACATGTGCTTCTTCTTTACAAGCCATTGATATATGATCCAAAATAGAGTAGCTAATACCAAAATATAGGCGCGCTGGCTCATCATTGACCCAACTGGTCTAAAATTGATTGAAAAAAATTTGGCACCAAAATTAAGGTGCTACTTTTTTGCAGTCACAAGGTAGATACTATTAAGAGCTACTCTACTATTTTTGCTTCATCAAAAAATATTAATTTTTCGTTGAGATAATCAAAATAGTAGCTCACATTACAGCTTAAAACCTGTACTGACTGAGTTCCAAAATCGATTTGACAAATTAATCCAAAAATGATCCAAAAACGATCCAAAAAACAAAATCGTTCAATAGCTCGTGAACTGTAGAATAAGTTAAGAAAGCTTACTAAATAGTTTCTGTACAGTTTAAAATTCTGCATTTGGTTAAATAAAATTTGAGCAAATGTTTCACATTAAATTTTTTGTAAAATGCGATTAAAGTTTTAAAGCTTTTTTGAAGATACAAACCACTTTTGTTAAACATGTTTCAAAATTAAACATTTAAAATAATGCGTAAAAAAATTATCTATTAATCAAGCTATTAACGAGCTTTTTAGCTACATTTTTCATGGAGAAAACAGGGTTTTTGTCAATTTTTTTTCAAATCCAAAATTTGAAACGAGGGTATACTCGTCTTTTTGGGGAGCAAAATCGAAGATATTCTTTTTTTACTCATTTTTGAGGATATCTCGACGAAAAGTTAATATTTTTAAAAATCCTAAAATGGATCTGACAGAAATTAGTACATTCTATAACATGCACAAAAAATAACCTCTACTCAATTTGAAAAATATTTTGAAACATACTACAAAAAATGTCAAAAAAAGGAAGAAAAAAAAAAGTGCTCAGAATTTTTTTATACTTAAATATATTGTAGAAAAGCTTAAAATAAGTAACTTTTATTATTTGAAAGTGTTAGCATAGCTTAATTTTTCGTGGAGATATGAGAGCTCAAAGTTTTTAATTTTTATTAGCAAAATACGTATAAAATCTGAAACATTAGAAATGAAAAACGTTATACCAACTGCAAAATATAGGATATTTTTGGATACTTGTTTTTGGATTAAAGTTAGACATCTCAGGTATATTGGCATATAATTTTTCTTTGGTGCTAATTTGTGAGAAGAAAAAGTGAATCAGGGATGAAAAGTGAGACTCGGTTTTTTTAAAAAAAAAAGCAGTGAATTTTACGTATTTTTGAAGCTTTAGTGAGACATTAAAATAAATTTAGAGATAGTTAGCATAGCATAACTAACTCGTGTCTATTTAACAGCGTTTAGGGTATGTATGAAAAGTGGTTAGTATAAGGTTAGCTATAGAAAAGAGAACAAGTTTTTGATATTGAAGTTTGAAAGCTATGAAAATTCAAATTTTGCTCAAGCAGGTATCTACAAAAAAAATACAGAATTCATTTTAGCATATGTAGTGTAATTTTCTCTAAGTAAGTATATACACCGTTTATAGAGTTCAACAAATGTTAGATTGTAGATTTAGCCAAATCAAATAAATTTTGTAAAGTGAATACATTATTTTTTATTGATTTAGAAAAGCAATTATAGACTATGGAGTGTAACTTTCTAGCCTACAATAAAAAAAAAAAAAACTATATAGAAAATATTTTTTTATTGTTAGAAGATGTTCCTTAAAGGAAAAAATTCAATGGCAAAGGCTTAATCTCAGTACATCGTAGCAACAAAGTCTATTCTAGTACTTACAATTTACAATACCCCCTCCATTTCATATTGTCTGCATGTAATTCATCATTTTGATTTATTAACTAGTAGGTATAACATCATTTCTGCTACCAAGTCTAGCTTACAAATAAAGGCTTTCAGATCAAAGTTTTATTAGTGTACTTATCTCTGCTTTGTGTCTAATTTATGGGATCAGCTACTTATAACCGTTACAACTTTTCAGCGCACAAAAACTTGGGTAAGCAGACGCCTTAAAATCAAATATATTTAATTTTTGCAGTGCATAAAAAGATCAATTCAGAACCTACGCACCTCAACCTATGCATATTTTATTGTTTCCATTTAATTATAATCCAGAATAATTATTTACAAACAACTTCTCCCCTTCCCCTCCCCCTCAAAAAAATAATAATAGTAGTTTCAATTCAAACAAAGGTACCATGTATTGGAGATACAAGTAATTTATACTGAATGCCTGTTTTATTTGGCAGTGTGTACAACATAATCACAGATCGGATTTTAAGTCTATATAATAATAATACAAAGAAAAACATCATACATTTAAGCACGCATAGAATGATTGTTGCGTGCACAAACATTGCACAATGCAGTACAATACGTTTTCAAAAACTCTGTATTCGCAAAAAAAAAAAAAAAAAAAAAAAAAAAAAAAAAAAAAAGTCATTGCAGTTCAAATAAACTAGAATTCTTTTAAATGTCATGTGGTTTCCGGTTTAACAAGAAAAAGGAGGACAACGACTGTTTAGAGTGATACAAAATCAATTTCAAATATTATTAAACAATCAAGAGGAATCAATAATAAATAAGGAAATATTTAATTTACATTTTAGATATAATAATGAAGGAAAGAAGAAAGACAAAATTTCATATTTTTAGTTTGTATATATTCAACATCTCAACAATGTAATATTTTTGTATCACATTATTGTAATAAATTATTCAACACGTATTTTGCAAATATTTTTAAGGTTTAAAAAAAAAACCTCGTACAGCCTCCGAAAAAACAAGTGTCTATCCGGTTGTCGTTTTTAGTATTTAGATTGTGGGCACAGGCAAGGAAAGGAAAAACAGAGAGATACGCACACAAACTTTTTTTTTTTTTTCTTTTTTTCACACAAAAACCCAAGCCCGCTCTAAATTATATTGTTTTCTTTTTTTTTTTTGTTTCTTCATCTTGTTTTTCAGTTGCAACAGAATATTAAAAAAAAATGAGTAGAGACGAAGAATATGATTACCTTTTCAAAGGTAAATAATAGCATTTGATTTCATTTCTTTTTTCTAGTATTAAAATTCAATTATTTCTCTTTTTTTTTTAGTTGTTCTTATTGGAGATTCAGGTAATTTCACCACATCAATAAAAGCGCGCGCGCATAGTAACTTAATTATTTAGGTGTTGGTAAAACTAATCTTTTGAGTCGTTTTACTCGTAACGAGTTCAACTTGGAGTCAAAGAGTACTATTGGTGTAGAATTTGCTACAAGAAGTATTCAAGTTGATAATAAGGTCATTAAGGCTCAAATTTGGGATACTGGTTTGTAGTTTTTTTTTTTTTTTTTTTTTTTTTATATTGAAAATTTTTATCGTTTGTGTATCTAACAGTAATTTCATATTAAAATAGCTGGTCAAGAGAGATATCGTGCCATCACTAGTGCGTAAGTAGAAAAAAATTAAAAAGGGTGATAAGAATAGATATACTCAATCTTCTGTTTACTATAGTTACTATCGTGGTGCAGTTGGTGCATTATTAGTTTATGATATTTCAAAGCATTCTACTTATGAAAGTGTTGATCGTTGGTTAAAGGAACTTCGTGATCATGCTGATTCCAATATTGTTATTATGCTCGTTGGCAACAAGAGTGATTTAAGACATTTGAGAGCTGTACCTACAGAAGAAGCTAAACAATTTGCATGTATGTTTGTGTGTGTGTGTGTTTTTTATGTATGCGTTTCGGTATTAACTAAAATAATATAGCTGATAATGGACTTTCATTTATTGAAACTTCCGCTTTGGATGCAACAAATGTTGATCAATCTTTCCAACAAATTTTGACAGGTAAGGATTAAATAAATAAATTCAGGACATCAATTTTATTTTCTGATGATTATTATTGTTTCAGAAATTTATCGTATCGTATCAAATAAGGCATTGGAGTCTTCTAATAATACAATCAAACCTACAAGTGGTCAAACTATCCTTGTTTCTCAAACACCTGATGAACAAGCTAAACAAGGCGGTGGTGGATGCTGTTAAACATATAGTCTGTTTTATATATATATATATTATTATTCCCCCTCCCCCATTCTTCTATCTTCTCTCTCCCCAAATAAAAAATTTAATAAAACGAGAGATTAATGTTTCCATGTATTATTGTTGGAGCATTATTATAAAAATATCAAACAAACAAATGATCGTCGCATGTAAAACGTATTTTGAGGCTTTATATGTAACTATTGCCTTTTCCTGATTTTAGTAATCAATTTTAACTATTTCTCATGTTTACCAAAAATTCAATTTTTATGAATGAACATTAAAAATAAAAAAATAAAATTGTAAAAAAGGGCAGCATCTGGTGGGCATTTTGTATTATAAACTAGCATATAAAATTATTGTCTTTTTCGAGTCTAAAAAAACCTTTGAAAATTGGAATATGCGAGATATTTTCACTGACAGACAAGAAAAAAAAAATAATTATCCTAAACAATTTAAACGCTTTGAATAATCTTTACAGATAGGAGTTCTTTTTATTTGACAGGTAACCAAATCAACCCGAGATTTCGTATGTTGAAAAAGATAGCTAAAAAGCATTATTTAATATCACAAAAAGGCCAATTATATTGTAACATTTGAAATTTAAAATTTTATGGTCTCATAAAAAAAAAGACATGCTTGCATATAGTCTAATATAACTTTCTTCTCTCTTTCTTTCTTTCTTTCTTTCTTCCTTGTATTTATTTCTTATTTATTTTAATTTATTAAAGATGAGTAGCGACGTAGGAGCAACAGGTTCAGTTTTATAAATGTCAAATAAATAAAACATTTACTAACACAATCAACTGTAGTACCTCATTTTTATACTCGAGCTGAATTAGCTGATATTCATAAAGATGTTTTGGATAAAAGACCTGATGCTAGAAAGTTAATCGTTGTCGAGAATAAAGTTTACGATATCACAGATTTTGTATCTGATCATCCTGGTGGTGAGCAAGTAATTTTAACACAAGAAGGCAGAGATGCAACAGGCAAATATTAGAACTCTAAATTCTATATTACTACTACATGTGTGTAACATAACGCTTAATAATTATTTCTTTTTAGATGTCTTTCATGAAATGCACCCTCCTTCTGCTTATGAATTATTAGCTAATTGTTATGTTGGTGATTGTGAACCTAAACTTCCAATTGATTTAAATGATAAAAAAGCATTGAATTCTGCTGCTTTTGCTCAAGAAATTCGTGATCTCCGAGTTAAGTTAGAAAAGCAAGGTTATTTTGACGCTAGTACTGGTTTCTACGTCTATAAGATTTCTACTACCCTGCTTGTTTGTATTGCGGGTTTAGCAATTCTCAAAGCTTGGGGTAAACAATCTACTTTTGCTGTGTTTGCTGCTGCCTTTTTAGTAGGTCTCTTTTGGCAGCAATGTGGTTGGCTTGCTCATGATTATGCTCATTATCAAGTCATCAAGGATCCCAATGTCAATAACCTGTTTTTAGTTACATTTGGTAATTTAGTTCAAGGCTTTTCTCTTTCATGGTATGTTTAAATCTGTTATTATTGTTATTTAAATCTGAAACTTTGTGGGTTTTTGGGTTAAATATAAGAAACCCAGCAATATGTTATATAATTAGCTTACTAATTTTATGTATGATAGGTGGAAGAATAAGCACAATACTCATCATGCCAGTACAAATGTCTCCGGTGAAGATCCTGACATTGATACTGCCCCGATTTTGTTATGGGATGAGTTTGCTGCTGCTAATTTTTATGGATCTTTAAAGGACAATTCTAGTGGATTTGACAGATTTATTGCTGAACACATTTTACCTTATCAAACTCGTTATTATTTTTTTATTCTCGGTTTTGCCCGTACTTCTTGGGCTATTCAATCAATTATTTATTCTTTCAAGAATGAAACATTGAGTAAATCAAAGCTTTTATCTTGGTGTGAACGTATCTTTTTGATTGTTCATTGGGTCTTTTTTACTTATTGTACTGTTGCTTGGATTGGATCCATAAAAAACATTGTCATGTTTTTTGTTGTCAGTCAAATTACCACAGGTTATTTGCTCGCTATCGTCTTTGCAATGAATCATAACGGTATGCCTGTTTATAGTTCTGAGGAAGCAACCAATACCGAGTTTTATGAATTACAATGTATCACTGGTCGCGATGTCAATTGCACTGTATTTGGGGATTGGGTTATGGGTGGATTAAATTATCAAATTGAACATCATGTAAGCAAGAAAAGCATTACAATTTAAGAATATTAGACTCACTATTTTAAATAGCTTTTCCCTGAAATGCCTAGACATCAATTATCTAAAGTCAAATACATGGTAAAACCTATCGCTCAAAAATATAATATTCCTTACCATGACACTACAGTCATTGGTGGCACAATTGAAGTTTTGCAATCATTAGATATTGTTCAAAAAATCTCCCAAAATCTCAGCAAAAAGATGCTTTAAACCAACTCATATAAATTATAATAAATTATGATATTTTCAAACCATTTCTGCAAGTATATCAGAACCCTTTAAATAGTTAATCCGGGACAAAGGTACCCGTTACAAGGGTGGGTAAAGATTTGTTGTCGGTCTTCATTTGCATGTATGGTAACCCTGAGTAATAAAAAAAAATCTAGGTATCAAGGCCAACAATCCAATCCATTCATTATAGGTTATTTTAAATCTGCTGTAAAACAAGTCAAAATAAATTCTGGATAAAGCTGGATGACAAATATATATAAAATATTTTTATATAGACAAAGACATAACAAACAAGAAAGGGACAATATCTTTATTTTACCTTTTTCTGTCACAAAATGTCAGTTTTTTGTATTACAGATCGAAAACATCCAAAATCGTCAGCTCTTGGGTTATGTATCTAAAATTGTTGAATTTCTTATCTGTTAGTAATTGCTATTTGTTTTGTCATTAGTTTATGAGGGCTACTGCATTACTAATATATACATAATGGATTGGAGTAATATATAATGTATTGTGCTATATATAAATTACACGATTCCACGTGCGAATATAGTATCTAAATGACGAGGCAATCGTACATGTTGTATATATATATATTTAACACAAATAAAACGGGATTACTCTTATTGGTAATTGAGTACATCTTGGCTCTGAGGTCTTTTTTTAGTGTACATAGCTCTGGACTCTTGTCAAAAAAACGGAGCTCATTTGTGTGCGGGTACTCTTTTGTCCTCCCTTATTCTTCTTATAGCCCCCCTTTCCCCTCTCTTTCCTCCCCCCAAACTCGGTTCGGATATTCTAAATTTTAATATAAATACTCGCTTGATTTCTTATAGCAAAATGTTTCCCCTCTTTTTGTTTTTTTTTTCCTTTATTCAAAAATAATGCAACACCAGCCAACACTTCGTGAACTTTTGATTCAACTTGTAAATACATTTAAACATTCTTTTGAATCTTCCAAGGTTTCCTGTGACCAAAAGACAACAGAAATTGCCAATGCAAGACTTTCTCAATTCGAAAAAACTTATGTATCATTTCCCGAGTTTGTTGACATTGGAGCAACCACAAACGATAATTCAAATGTTGTAAATCAGCATCATCATCATCAAGGACAACCTTGGCTTCAACATAGCAGCACACTTACTTGCTAATAATTCAATTACACTGTTTAAAATTTTAATCTATTTGTATATACTATACTTTCTCAACTACATATTTTATTTATCATATACCAATATTTTTTTTTCCAAAAATAAAAACATCCTCTTTGTAACATTTTGACCCTACCAAACACACACAAAAAAAAAAATAAAGCTCCTCCCGCTCAGGCCAATCATTCACTTTTTAAAAAAAAAATCTGTGCATGTTGTCCAGAAATGGTTTACCTTGTTTATGTGTAAAAAAAATTTAGGTCTGTTTCATAAAATATTTGATCATAATATAAGGCGAATTACAACATTTCGTTCTTTTTTTCTCTCAAGGTTTAACATCTATGCAATTCTTACGTAGTTGGTTAAGATAAACGGAATGCTTGTCCGTCCTGATTTACTTTTTTCTATTTTTCCCAATGAAAACCAAGCTTTTTTTTTTTTTATCTAATAAAAGGGGCGCATTTCACTGTCCAAAAAATTAAAAAAAAAATGTATATATAATTGTGTTGGTGCAATGTAACACTTGAAAATGATTGTTTTGGCTTAAAACCATTTCCCGATAAAACTATGGATGTTCCTAATTTTTCTTTTAAATCGAAATGTCTCCGAACCAAACAAAGGAAATTATTTATTTAAAACCACTGCAAAAAAAAAAAAAAAAAAAAAAAAAAAAAAAAAAAAAAAAGCATGATTTAATCACAATTGTTTATAAACAAATAGATAAACTAAACTATTTATTTGTTTAGTCAAGAAAGAAAGGAAACTCTTGACAATTTCCTAATATCGAACAAGCACAAAATCATTCTTTCATTGGTAGATTTCATATCTGAAACTATATATGATTTCAATATGCATCTCACTCAGTGATCTGCCTATTAAAAGTATATACCGAACTGGATCGATAATACATAAATTTATATCATGAATAAAATATATAGTTATTATCAAATGCTGAATCATTCATATTACTACTATGATGTGATTTGTGTATAAACCAATTGATACTTTAAATAGTTTAATTACGGAGAATGGCACGTCCTTGCTATGAATAAATTGCGCATTGGTACTTTTTAGACCATCATTGCATCACATATAAACTATACTAAATAACATCATCCTTGCGAAAATCGCACATGATATTCTTTTTTTCAACACTGTCCTAAAAAAATAATTAATTAATTTTATTTTTTTTTGACACAATGCGATAATCATATGAAGCGGTACCTTATAAGATTGCAAACATATATCTTGTATAATTTATTCGAACCAAAATATGCCTAGAACTTGAAAATTTAATTTAGTTACCTAACAATTATTTACTGATTGGCTGTGTTTGAGTTTAATAAAATATTGTATATTATTGAGTGTATGCTCCTCTCCGTGAAACGAAAATATTGCTGAAGAAAAGCTCTAAAAAACTCTAAATTACAATACACTTTAAACTAACCGAGTTAGATCATATTGTTAAAGCCCTCTTTGTTATTGTCTTTTGATGTGCTTTAAATTAATACTTCATTTATTTGGTGTCAATTGGTGATAGCTTATGTAGACATACCTTATCATAGAAATGACTAGAAAGTTCAGCATGATACAAGTATGATGCTTACTATATGCACCATACACAATTGTATACATGTTTACAGTTAAATAAAAATAAAAAGGGCATTTTAATATCTACGTTATACAATGTACTAAAGAAAATACTAGTGAATTTTCTCAAAATTACCACATTTATGTTATGAGCATATGCCTTTTTGTAAGTACACTTAATTTCGGTTTCTAAATGTAAAAAAAAAAATGCCCCATAGATAAAACATGTTACAAAATTGTCTCAAAGTTTTCTTTATGTACTGGAGATGCTTGGGTTATGAGAAAATATCTGATAAAATCATTATAAAATTAGTACAAAATCGATGATGCTTCAGCCAATTTACAAATTACAATAGATATAACTATATCAGCGTTAATTTTTGGTCTAGTGGTTACCTTGTAGTAATGGAATACAATAAAATTTGTAGAGTAGCAAAAATTATAAACTTAAGAAAGGCTCATTGAGCGCACAATAAGCAATACATCGCTGACAATAAATGTTATAGATCCGATAAAATCGTTTAAAATCCAAAAAAAAAAAAAAAAAAAAAAAAAAAATGGTGATAATCTTATATCTTACCCGCCACGATAAATTCAGTTAAATACAAGTAAATGTCTTTGATCTATACAAAACAATTTCAAAAAGTTCAATTGTCTGCAAATATCAGCTTAAAATTACCAACTTCTCACATTTTTTTATAGTCAATTTAGACAGCTTCAAGAGCGCAGAGTAAGTGAAAACCATTCCTCATGTTCCCTATTAACTTACTGTTACATTTGTTCAAAAAAAAAATTGATGAAAAAACATCAACCAATTCGACCTTTCAACCCTTGCTACTACAAAAGAAAATGAATGTTTTTCATATTTTTACATTTTTCACCCCAAAAATGAGGGTTTTCAATAAGGTGTTCCTAAAGTCAAAATGACCACAAATTACTAGGGCATTATATACTGCTGCTTATTTGTCTATTTTATATCGACATTTTTGAATTTCAGACAAAAATCGAAAATTTGGTTAATTTAAGATTATTCAAAATCTTTGCAACAACTTATTGTCAAAAATTGTACCATTCGATCTAAAATTTAGAATTTTACAAAAGTCAATTAACTATCTACACATACTTGTTATGTAATTTATAGAGTAAATATCGAAAACTCGTCAAAAAAAATTTTTTTTTGTTAAAATCGACGTTTGGAGGTAAGTTTGCGTAAATCGGCATTTGAATTATTTGTGCAGCAGCAAGCAGTACGTACCGTTTAAGGTTTTTCAAATTTCACCACTA
This sequence comes from Mucor plumbeus, assembly GCA_016758945.1. Lineage (NCBI taxonomy): Eukaryota > Fungi > Mucoromycota > Mucoromycetes > Mucorales > Mucoraceae > Mucor > Mucor plumbeus. Next base: position 43,217 of record JAEPRC010000224.1, read on the forward strand.
TCAATTTTGAGCATATTAGAAGATTTTTTCATGTTTTTTATAGTAATTAATCAAATGAAAAATAGCACTATAGTAAATTAAAGTATTCGGAATTTATGTGTAATTTTTTTTCTTCCAAAATAAAACGATGAAGGCAGATACATGAAGGTATTTTTTTTATGATAATCTATAGTTTTTTGGGTAATCATTTGAAATAATACATCATAACTTTAGACATTAATTACATCTAAGCAAAGATATAAAGTGGAATCCATTCCCACACTTGTTTTTTGAGTTAATTCATCCAAATGCGGGTCTTTTGATACAATTAAAAAATCTTTAATTTCGAACGGCTTTTTAAAAACTTTTTTTTTTAGTGTTATTACATTAAACAATTCAAGCTAAACCATGTAAGCCAGAATCAAACACTATTTCTCCTATTTTTAGATTGTAAAGCACTTATAATCTCCAAACCTTTACCTTGCCAACGACTATGATTACTATTATGATTGTTATTGTCATCCAATGATGATGATGACGATTGTGGTGTGAACTTTACCCGGTCTGAAGCGAATCCCTCTTTATCCCATTGAGTTACAATCCAATGTACAACCCTATAATCTAATTGTTAAATTTTATCAAACTGATTGATCAAAATGTTGTACAGGAAGCTTTGTGTACAAAGTTCCATCTGTCGTTTTTGTCTCCTGAAATCTTGTTACACTTAAAACGGATGCTGACCGTTGCTGTACCTGATCCATGCTGGGAATCGTAAATGATTTAAACGGGTTCGGTTGGTTATGAACAAGTACGTACCATCTTTTCAGTGAATTTTTGTAATATTGAATGGGGGCTTCTTTTCAATCTGGTGGTGAAACACCAACTGCAACAATGATGTCGGCGCCCATATCTTTTGCTACAGTTACAGGAAAGCTGTCCATGTAACTGCCGTCCATGAGCATATTGTCATGATCAACTAGAGGAGATGATTAGCCCAATAATGGTATGAATGTACGTATGTATCTTCATGCGTATCCAGATGTGTACGCCTCCATTCATGAGTTGGTAGTGTTTGTTATAATTGTGAAAAATGGGAGCCAGAAATCTTCAATTTGAATATTATCAACCCATTTTCAGATAGGATAATTACTTTATTTACCAAGTCTTCTAATAGCATTTTGTTATACCTTTTACCTGTAAACTTGGCAACCAATGGATATGCAAGGTCAAATAATTGTCTCTATAAACTACTAGAACGTTTTGCATATGATTTTGTTTTTGCAACTGTTTCAAACAAGTTCATTTTTTTTAGCATAACAACCACCAACAAGACTACCAATACTAGTATCACAAATAGTATTGATGGGGATTTCCACCTTCTCCAAAGCTCAAATCAAACCTGCATGGCCAATTCTATTTACACCATCTCCATCCAAAGCCAACGCTACCAAAGTTTCACATAGTCTACGCCCAAGCCTGACATGTTATAAGCCTTTGATATTATTATACTTGGCTACAATCTTTGAAATTATATACTTAGCGAAATCATCCTTTGTGTGATTGATTGAGCAATGGTATGAATCATCGTCGGACTGATTGCTGAGGAACGGCTTATTATGATCAGTATTAGTTTCATTATTTTTTGCAAACTGAAGATTTGTATCCACAAATCAAACATTAATAATGATAAAATTCAAAGTGGGTTCTAAATATGGAAAGTGAAACCCCTGTTTTGCTTATACTGTCAAATTGGCTGGTATACATAAATCAAGCCCTATGAATACTGTTGTAATGAATAACCGAATAAAACTTTTATTTTCACCTATACCACACTCTTAAAAACTATTCAAAACAAGACTTCAATACAACTTTAGCATGAATATTTTACATCTTTGGTCGTCTACTTGGTCATGAAATCCACTCGCTCAATTGTTAATAACCCCAAAAGATGGAAGACTGTGCCAGATCAAAGGGAGATGAAATTGAATCTGCTGAAATGAAATATGCTAAAGCATCAACTTTTGCAAACACGGAAGCTGCAGTTGCAAAAAATAGTTTGGAGGATGAAGTAGAAATACGCATTCAGTACTTTGAACTAGGAAGTGGAGTTTAGCGAAAATAAAAAGGAAAAGAAGCTCCATGAGCAGATACTATAAACAACTACAAGAAACTTATGAAAAATTGAAGGGTATGTAGATATAAAATGTGGTCGCTTCAAGATCATTTGATTATTTACATTTGAAATACTAGGATTACTGTAATACAAACCGTTCTAGATTCCCTCTTCGTAATGGTCCTAGTCTCATTAGTGATCCGTCTACAGAATACACTGTTGGCTCTCATAAAATGGTGCTTGCTTTCTTTGACAAAATCACAAAGCTGTTTTTGATTAACCTATATGGGTTACCGTATATACAAAAAAAAAAAGTATCTCTGAAACTTAGATATGCTATAAATTATGAAAAAGCAATGGTATTTAAGCCTAAAAGTATTTTACGCAAGATTCTCAATAGCAAGATATTTGACATATTAGGCCAAGTTTTTAAGCAAGGGAAAAGCTTTTAATGAATGTATACTAAAAGGCGAGTTCCACAAAAAAGGTACACGATCCTTGATTTGGTTGTACAAATAAATCAAACTGTTTGTCAATTCCTCCCAACATACATTTGTTATCATTGTTTAAACTACTAGAAAAGCTTGAAAATGCTGAGCGTTTAATATTTGATCTTTTATTAGGTTTAGTAGACTTTGAGAATTTAGTAGGCATCATGTTGTGATTATGCGCCTAAATTCAATTACATTCCTTTACACGACACGAAAATAATAATGTTTAATGCTAAATTGCTTTTTACGCTATAACTTTTAGTTTATACCTGTAACCACGATTTAGTTACACCGGATGCACAGGACCTTTCTGGATGGAGTAAGATTAATTCTTTTCTTGCTGTAGTTTTGACATCAATCAAAGCTCTTTTATATTCACCAATACAAGAATTCCCATCTGCTTCGGCTACTAAAAAGATACAATCTGCTTGTTGTATGCATGTCTTTGTCCATAAAGATCTTTCACGACTAACAGCAACATACAATATAATATGCTCCTATTCCTCTAGTTTGACTAGCCATGTGTCTAATTGAAGTTGCTCAAATCAAGAGAATACCTGTTTATCTATGGCTGTGGTTGCATTGGCATTATTAAGCAATATACATTTGGCGCTCGCGGATTCTATTAGAGCAGATTATGGAACATTGCCATTTACAGGAATAATACCGAATGCCGATAGTATGCATCTTGGTATAATTGTGTCCGTACAATTCAAAAACCACATCTCGGTATGTGGCTGAATATGCAGCCGAGACGCCTGATAATTGAATAATCTTTTTTCGTTGTAATTGTAGCTGTTTGTTTTTCATTGCTTAAATCCAGGATGTTGTTAATTTAAGAGACTAACAAGTCGGGAAATCTTGAGATTAATATGAGAATATTGCAACATAAAAGTATTAAACAGCACTTTAGGAATGCGTACTACTTCACTATCTCCAATAGCATGCAATATCCAAAGTGAAGGGAAAGTGGCTGAAGAATAGATCAAGGATTGCTAATTAATATTACGTTTTTGCGGTATAGAATAGATAAAATGTACTTACTCGATATCTCCAATTTTCCAATATCATCGTCTCTACCAAATTCACCTGTAATATTGATTCATCCTTCTTTTTTTTTTTCCTTGAATAGCTCTTAATCTATCATGTAGTACTATCTATGTAGAATCTACAGGGTCATCCTTATGATAAACAATTTGACGAGTCTGTACTTGCGTCCATTCCAACGAAATGTCGATATGTAATACCAAATAATGATCAAATCAGCATTAGTATCAAAGTATCTCAGACTATTGATTACTCACATAATGGGTTGACTAAATTCATGACCCTTCTTTGTCAATTAAACAATAATTACAGAATGTTCTTCAATTATACTATGTAAAATCTGCTTAGGCAAATACCTTACAAGGCGATCAGTTTTAGCACAAATCTCAAAAGTGCTTGGATAGTATATAAGAGCTGAATAGTAACCTGCCATCTGATATGAACTAATGGTAAATACATGTCGTTTTCTCTTGATTTTTTTTTTTTTTTTTTTTGATATTATGAGAAAAAGAGCCCAATTTTCGAGGACAAGAAGTAGGAGGAGCTCTACCAAAAGGGAATTGATAAGCTATATCTTGATCATCAACAGTGAGATATTCTGACAAATTAAATCGATTTTTACCATCCAATTGACTAGCCCTTTGATATTAAGCTTTGTCCTAATTGTACCTTACAAAAGCCTTTAGGAAGTCATCAATTAAAAAGTAGGCACTATCACTTTTACAACCTTCTTCTATTAGAATAGAGTCTTTTTTGAAGTTCAAAATATGAATTCGACTTATCATAACTTCAATTGGGTGAATTTTGGAGGATATGTCTGAAGAATTTGTTTTTTGCTCGTCATAAATTGAAGAGAGGTCAAACTTTGAAGTTAACTTTTCATAAGAAAATTAGTTATTTGAATTACTATTACCACTAGTCAATGCATTTAAATTAAGAAATTGCATAAAACATCTCGCTATAGATCTTTTGATATCTTTAACATGTACCAAATACTCATTTTTTCTGCTGGAAGTGGGGTTCAACGTGCTTTTAGCTATGAGAACACCGTTTCTGAGGAGCACTGGAGACCAAAAATTCACTATCATATTGTGTTGTAGTTGCTACATTTACTGTAAAGCTCTTCTGTAACATTTTTTTCAAATTGTGCTTAATCTGCAGAGAATCGACGCCGCAAACGTTACAATACATTTTGTTTTCTGAATAACTGAGCTCCCAAATTATGACTCAATAATACTCTCGTTTTGTTCAAATGATATCCCATCTTTAGTGTTTGATTCGTGATACCAAAATAATGTTGACTAACCATCATTCTAACTTTTTGAAATTAAGTCAAAACAACATTAATAATTATGTTTACTGATTTGAGAAAGTTTCAGTATATTTCAAAGAATAATTCTCTGGGAATCACATTTAGTATTGTATCTTTGGTGGTTCTTGCAATGATATCCGGTTGAACTAATTATATTTGCTTACAATAGTGGCTTTATTAGTTAATTAAGTATAGTATATCAAGAAAAGTAACGCAATCAGTAGGATTGACTATCATATTCTCTCAAATGCTAATTACACTAAATTTATTATGCCGTATGTCGCTGTAAATATCATTATTACATGAAAAAAACTAAAATCTATAGTGTCTAAATGTTCATAATTACTTTGTATTTAATCAGAGTTTCAGTAGTGAAAGGCTGAATTTCATTTCGTATATTAAAATATTGAATATTTTGTAATTTTTAAAAAATTAATTCGACACTATAAAGCAGATAAAAAATCTAAACAAATACGACTAAAATTACATTTAGAGCGCTCAAAGTATGCAAACGTTTTTTAATTTACAAATTATTAAGGAAAACTTGTAGAATTATAGACACTTAGGAGCAAGTATAGAGAAATTGCTGCGACATTAGAACTTCCTAACAAAAATATATAGTCAAATTTTCACTGAATATTAAACATTGAATGCAATTATGATATGCATGGTGTTTATCATTTCCTATGTGTCTAACGAATTCTTATAAATTATGTATGCGCCTACATGATACACAACTTGATGATCCACTGTAAAGATCTGAAATCGGGTGTATTTAGATATAGTACCCCTAAACACACCCAGCTTGCATTATGGATTTGCCCTCTAAATGTACAATAGAAGCTGGCCCATCCATCAAATCCTTCTTTTCCATCCATCCAACATAATATAATATGGTAATTACAATGCATCTATTTTTAAATGACAAGAGAAAACTAACAAAATCCTTTACTTATAGTCTCACAGGTGCGTTTTTGAAATTTCCATCCATAGAAATGTCAAAGCTTGAATAACTAATATTTCCTCCATTTATAGAAAGTTTGAAGCCCCTCGTCATGGTCATTTAGGTTTCGGTCCTCGTAAGAGAACTAGATCTCACCGTGGTCGTGTTAAGGCTTACCCCAAGGATAACTCCAAACTTCCTGTTCACTTGACTGCCTTCATGGGTTACAAGGCTGGTATGACCCATATTGTCCGTGATCTTGAACGTCCTGGTTCCAGTAAGTTTTTGATATAAAATTTTTAAATCATCTACAATCAATTAATATTATAAATCAACAGAGATGCACAAGAAGGAAATCGTCGAAGCTGTTACTGTTATCGAGTCTCCTCCTATGGTCATTGTTGGTGTTGTTGGTTATGTCGAAACTCCTCGTGGTCTCCGTTCTTTGACCACCGTTTGGGCCGAACATCTTTCTGAAGAGGCCAAGCGTCGTTTCTACAAAAACTGGTACCGTTCCAAGAAGAAGGCCTTCACCAAGTATGCTCAAAAGTATGCTGACAATGGTAAGGATATTGCTCGTGAAGCTGAACGTATCAAGAAGTACTGTTCCGTTGTCCGTGTTATTGCTCATACTCAAATCTCCAAGGCTAAGCTTCATCAACGTAAGGCTCACCTTATGGAAATTCAATTAAATGGTGGTTCTATTGCTGATAAAGTTGAGTGGGCTCGTAGCCATTTCGAAAAGGAAGTTACTGTTGGCTCAATCTTTGAACAAGATGAGATGATTGATATTATTGCTACTACAAAGGGTCATGGTTTCGAAGGTGTTACTGCTCGTTGGGGTACTAAGAAGTTACCTCGTAAGACTCATCGTGGTCTCCGTAAGGTTGCTTGTATTGGTGCATGGCATCCTAGCAGAGTCATGTACTCTGTTGCTCGTGCTGGTCAACGTGGTTATCATCGTCGTACTGAAATTAACAAGAAGATTTACCGTATTGCCACTGGCTCTGATGCCAAGTCTGGTACTACTGATTACGATTTAACTGAGAAGCCTATTACCCCTATGGGTGGCTTCCCTCATTATGGTGTTGTTAACGATGATTTCGTTATGATCAAGGGTTGTTGTGCTGGTTCTAAGAAGCGTGTTATTACTCTTCGTAAGTCCCTCACTGTTCACACCAAGCGTTCTGCTTTGGAAAAGGTTTCTGTCAAGTTCATCGATACCTCTTCCAAGTTTGGTCATGGTCGCTTCCAAACTCCTGCCGAGAAGCACCAATTCATGGGTACTCTCAAGAAGGATCTCTAATTACCTTACTTGCGGTAGTTTCCTTTTTTTTTATTTTGTTTAACTTTGCTTAATTCAGATACTTATAAATAAAATCAACCCCCTTTTCTGATTTGGCTACTGTTAAACTACATGACCTTTTGTCTGTTTGTTTGATACTAACTTATTTCCTATAGATGTAATGATGGATAGTATTTTAAGGAAGGAAAATGTGGTATATTTGAGAGAATATTTTAGATCCAGAATAGAACAGCACCTCCTTTCCGTACATGCCAATTAAGTTTGATTTTCTGTATGTTTTAATTCAACAAAGGACGATTTTAATTGAATATTTCCCAGCTTTATAAATGCATTCGTTTCAAAGCTATCATCAACGACAAATGTCGCCAAGAAAATTGTGAGACACTTTTCTCTAAAAAGATTTTTTCAAGCACTTTTTTAAATATCAGAACAATATATTATAATTGTAATTAATTTTTGAACATGTATAGAATACTTCCGTCTTTTTTGTTTTAGATTAATCGCATTATTTTTTTTTTTAGTGAAATAGCATTTTAATAAGCCTCTATGATCAAAAATTGCTAATATTTCAATTTTTTAATTCCAGAAAGTAGCAGCATATATTATAAATATTACGACAAGTGGAATATGGATCATTGACAACAAAAAGGTCAACCACTTTTAAATAATATTGAAATAATAACTTGCAAATAAAATTAGTTTTAGAAATTGAAGCGATAATGGTCGAAAAGAGCACTTCTGATAATGGGTTTTCCGAATAGCCTTTTCCACAAGTTTATTGAGATGATTATGCAATTTACAATATGAGGTAACAGTCGAATTTTTTTTTCAAATGTATGTTGAATGCGCTAAAACATATAGCGCACACGTGAAATGGTTTGCACTCTTGGATAGAGCACAAAGCAACTAACAAACCGATTATGGAAAAATTGTTATTTTAGTGATTGTTGGTATCACTTTCATTAGATTATTTTTTGCTAGCTATACTTTGTAATGTCACAATTGATTTTTTAATTTAATCAACATGGGACTTTCCATAGCAATTACATTGCATATCATGTACTTGGATCAAACTTCATTTTTTAAAACAATTTAATATACCAAATACATGTTCCTGTACCTGTATTAGGATTTTCTGAGATCAAAAACCGCATACGTTTTGTGGGTGTACCACTTTTGTTACTACTGCCTCACTTTTTTAAGTTAATTCCACCAGGTTATATCCTGTTTTTGATCCAATAATTTGGGTTTATATCAGCACTAGCTTGATATATATATATATATATATATATATATATATTTATAAGCAACTAGCCCAGTAACTACGTTTATACGAAAGTATCAGAGGGTTAATTGTTATAATTTGGTCATTCTATCAATAGTAGCCCAATTTTACCGTTACTAAATATTTGTCCAATATACTTTTTAAATGTATATTATGATGAATATACCGTCAAAAGAACCAATTAAGTTACACTTGTACAACAATTTGATCGGAGTTGCTCAAATTTGGTTGATTACAGTTTATTCCTTAATTGAAATCTTCATTAACAATTTGTAAATGTGCTACATTTCAACATTGGACAAAATCATTTAAAAAATTAGGTATAAAAGAAATCCACATCAAGCATTTCCAATATTTCTTTTCTTTTTTCCTTTTTCAATTATTATATATTTTTTTTTTCTGTTATCGCTTGCTTCTTCATTTAATTAAGAAAAAGTAATAGTGGCCCCTTTCCATTCATTTATTAGTGAAAATATATAAAAAAAAAAATATAATATATAATATTGACCACTATGCTCAAATCTAACTATTTAATATTGTTTTCCGTCGTTTTGATGTGCTTGTTCTCAAGCATTGAAGCCGGCAAAACAAAAACCTGGAAATTTTACAATTGGAACAAATACGGTAAAGCTACCGTCGGCAAAGGCAGCGTCTGGGACAAAGCCTGGGGAATCCCTGAGCACGGTGGATGGCTTTGGAATTGGAAAGGCGCTGAAAAATTAAAGAACGTTCTCGTCAAAGATCCCTCTGGTAAAAAGAAGGATCTTCATCTTCGTGTAGTTTACCCCAAAGGCACAAGAAATCCTGAAGCTAGCCCTGTCGGTGGTCTTGGATTCAAGGCTGAACCACTTACTATCGATAATAAAGTAAAAACTGTCGAATTCCAATACAGTGTCTACTTTCCTAAAGGATTCGACTTTGTCAGAGGTATGCAAATGATATTAGCATTTTAATATTCAATTCTCTCTTAACATTCGTATGTACTTTTAGGTGGTAAACTTCCTGGTCTTTACGGTGGTCATGGTGATTGTACTGGTGGTATTGATTCAAACAAATGTTTCACTACAAGGTGCGTACATAAATTGTAAAATATAGCACAAATATTAACCATTGGTTTCTTTTTACATTAAATTGATATAGAGTCATGTGGCGTGACAACGGCATTGGCGAAATTTATGCTTATTTGCCATCTTCAAAGCAAAGATCCAATCTCTGTGACAACAAGGTTAATATTTGTAACCCTGATTACGGCTACAGTTTAGGTCGTGGTACATTCAAGTTTAAGCCCGGAAAGTGGGTTTCTGTCCGTCAAGTTCTTACTATCAACACTGTTGGTAAGCAAAATGGTAAACTCTCTCTCTACATTAATGGAAAGCTTGCCACCACTCAAACCAAGCTTGTATTCCGTACAAACAGCACTGGCCGTGTCGCTGGTATTAGTAAGTTACATGAACAAATTGATCTCAACGTACATTATTAATTTCTTTGTCTTTTCTTTCTATAGTGTTCCATACTTTCTTTGGTGGCTCTGATAAAACTTGGAAGACTCCCAAGACACAATATTCCTACTTCAAGAACTTTAGTCTCAAGACCATTTCTTAGAAGATATTTATTTCTAACCTTTCTACCTATTCTACGCCATTATATTATATTCGTATCAAAATTTTATGCAAACAAGATGCGTCTATATACCCTCGTTCCTTACCTACTCTCCGTTTTTTTTTTTTTTTTTTTTTTTTTTTGGCTGATCATAGATAATGTCATAGATTTAATAAATTTGTTTTGAATCATTTCTTTGCACTAAACTAAAACACAAGATGCCATACTTTTAAACTTTATTTATTTTGTATCAATCAAACGAGTAGAATCCAGAAATTTTATTTTTATTGTTGCCATGAATATCAAAAAAAGAAGCTTAAGAATATGAGGTTACAGTTTATTAAATAAGATTTCTCTTCATTTGTATTTATAATTGACAAAATTATGTGTAACGAATTTATATAATATGTCGTTAATAGAAGAACATTCCATAAAAACTAATATGTATGGCCTATTTTATTTCATAATAACCATATATATTTAAATTTCATACAAGCTTCTACTTTTAAACACATAATGAATGTTGATAATCTTGAATTGCAGTACCTGAAAGATATAATTTTGCAGAGTTTTTTTATTGTTCCTAAAACCGGAGTTTTACACTTATTTTGATCTGATAATTGAGCATCACATAGCAGAATATAAAAAGTTTTTATCGAGATAAATTGAGCATCACATAGCAGAATATAAAAAGTTTTTATCGAGATAAAGCATGTTCTGTAAGGTTAATACATATTTTAAAGTATTTAATAAATTCTAAATTGCACAAAACACTATTTAATTAAAATAATATTACTAAAGTTATTCAATTTAGAGCTATTTTGAAATGACATACAAATTCAGCTAATTTGGTATATTCTCACAAAATCTAAGAAGTTATTCTATAATCACTTATCACTTTCCATGTTAAGCGACATTTGCGGGTGAAATTAGAACGACATATGTACATTAATGTATTATTGTACTTTGTCGAGATATTTATGAAACTAATAATAGCTTTACTTGTTATAAACTTTATAAAATAGTCAATTATATTTTTTTATTCTGCTGCATTGAAATAGCAATTCTAAAGGTTCTAAAATAAAGACAAAAGGCAAAATCCATTGCTTATATCATTTAAAAAGCATAAAAAATACATATACCAGGCCCACACAGTCTTTGTGTGTATCCTTTGCATTAGTATAAAATTTTATATTATGTAATAATAGTATAATAATAATAATATTTTATCTATTAATACTATTCTTTTGTACTGCTATAGATAAACTAATAGTAACGAGATGAAAATGAAAAAATTTAATAAAAGAATTAATAAAATAGGATATTGCCAATACAGTTAAATGAGCACCAGGTTTTAAGTTGTCCAACTAATGTAAATATTTTATATAATTTATATAAAACGAAATGAACAAAAGAAAAATAGAAAAATAGGAAAGGTACAATGAAATATATATTATAATATTTCAAGAGATCTTTTTGTAAAATCAGAAGATAAAAATAAAATGTTAATAAGATAAAAATGTAAGATGATCTTTATTATTTTAGTTATTATTTTATACTATTTATATCAATTGCTGTTCTGTTAAAGGTCCTTGAAAAAATGGACAAAAATGAAATAAAATGGGATGTTTGTATTATCATCCATGTAAAATAAGAAAAGACTGGTTCTATATGGGCTAAATGTGTTGCTGATTTGAATATAAGCTTATGTTATTACTTGCGGTGAAAGATAATGATAATTATTATGCTTGATTTATACTTGAGTCCGCATAAATTGGTTTGACCTGAGAATTCGTCTGGTTCAGGAGTAATTGAGATTTAATATAAGTTTGAGATGTAATTTGGGGACATAATATTGAATGTCAGTTTAACACAGATTGCAAACACTTGATTGTGATAATTATTAAAAGAAAAGATAATTACAGCAAGTAAAAGACGTGACAATACACATTTCATTTTTAAATTCCGACACAAAAAGAGTAAAAAGGTTTTGGAGAAAGCAAGGTTTGAACTCGCGACCTTTTCTATGCGAAAGAAATGTGATACCACTACACCATTTCCCCAAGGTAAGCGCTTTTGTTAGCATTAATTATTATATAGCCATTATATAATTTAAAGCCCACTACAGCTTTAGGCAGTCTCGGGACGTCTTAGGGAACCCTAATACGCCTTCAAAATATTTTTACAGTTGTAACGAAAATTAAGTGAGCGATCAAGCAGTAATTTTTAGTGCACAATGTTTGGTATTTTTCCCTTATGTTATTTTTTTCCTTTTTATACTATTCTCACACCCTTTCAGATAATTTTCACTTCCCTTTTGGCTTTTTTTTCAAGTTTATACGTAGCACACCGTTCATTGACTTGCAACTAGTATTTAAATAAATTATCAAATCTTTATTTGGTAAAATTTCACTTTATGCGTAAATACAAATAATACAACAGGATTTGCTCTTATTCTTGAAGGTGACTCGTTAGCAATAGTATATATGTGAACCATCAAAGTTATAAAATACTAAAAAAAAAAAGGAATTAAAAAGTTTATGATATCAATAATATAAATTCTTACTTGTTGTTGTGCTTTGTTGGTTACCACATAAAAAAATATTTTTATGGGCTTAACAGAATCAACCACGAGAAGGTCTAAGCACATTGATTCCGAGAATTATATAATAATATATAAATAAGATATAAATAAGTATTATATAAATCCATGTTGATGTTTAGATGTCGAAAAAAGAGAGAGAAAGAGAGAGAGAGAGAGAGAGAGAGAGAGAGAAACCAGTATCATTAAATTATCAATTGTTCTGGCATTTTTACGAAAGCATGCATATTATCAATATAATTTAATTTGATGGCAATTGGGGAATGAATATAATGCATAGGAATAATTGACATAACAGACTGTTCTTCAAATTCACTAGAGCATAACTCTATGTATTCAGCAGCAATATGGAATGAGGAAAGCTCGAGATGTGGAGGTTTGAACCACTTTACCATAGCAAACGTATGCTTAACAGTTACAAATTCATCTTGGTTATTCATAACCGCTACCTCATGGCGGAAAAAATATTGAATTTGAGCAGGGGATAGGGAGCCATTTTTACTTGAAAAGGCCAAGACAAAAGAACCGCGATTGTTTTTAATGCTGCTTTCTGTTGACTTATAAGCGTTGTGAAACATCTCGAAAGACACAAACTTAGCGATACTATTGTCAACCTGGATATAGCCCAACATAGCAAGGTGATCGGCACTGAGCCCGCTAGTACAACCAATATACTCGGCATGATTATAAACAGAATTGTAATATTGCAAGAAAAGTTTAAAATCTGAGGATGTCATAGCAGTAGATGTTTTGAACTTCAAAGACTTGACAGCACTTGGGGGTAGTTATTCAAAGCCATACATCAAGGTAGTTCTTTTTGTTAGGAACTCATCCAAGTCAAAATCAGAAACTGCGCTGTTATATTCATCTTCAATAACACTAGACATTTGCTGGACATTATCACGGTCAGAGTTACCAACAAGCAAACAAATACTGGCAGCAGTAGATGGAGGAAGCACATCTTTTATTGTCATTGTTTTGATATAATCTTCGTAATGTACCTGTAAAAGGGTCTTCTTTATCAATGTCAGTTCTAAATTAGATTTGCCGTTTGTTGAAATAGACTTAATTGCCTTGTTTCTAGACTCGTACGAGAAATTCCACGATGAGGGACCACTTCCAAACAACCGAAGGTTTTCATCAGCAAGATGAAGCAACATATGAAAGTTAATTGAAAGATATCTTGGATCTTTGTAGATACCTTTGAAGTCTTTCAAAAACTTCATAGAAAGCTGCTTCACATTATTGATGTCAGCTTCAGAGATGCAAGTGCTACACACAAGACGAGAAATTTCAACAAAAGTTAACCAATTCAAGAATTTTTTTTCTGGTATACATTGAATGAGTAGCAACGGTGACAACGTTGCTTTTTTTTTTTCATAAAGTTTTAAGAAAACATAATATCTTTACAATACCACATTTCCATTATTATTAGAATAAACATTAGTTTACATTATATTTGTGTACCGAATCGCATTCTTTAACTACACAGATACTGAAAACAACACACGTGTTTAGCAGCAAGAAATCCCAAACACGAGAAACTAAATTTATTACATAATTCAACGCAAGAAAGCAAGCTCTTTTTTTTCGCTGCATGTTTAAACGTAAAGGGTAAATAACAATAATACTTTATTAAAATCTTAGGTAGGTCTTTCTGTTTGAAATAATCAAAATCAACTAAAGAAAATTACTTGTATTGATCATCCACGCAGGAAACACAATATTTACAGGACATGGAACATCCCTTAATACACGGTGTCGAGCAACAGCGGTTTTTCCAGCAAATTTGAATCCATCCAAGTGATTCAAACAGAGATTAACCTTGATAGAGGCGGTAAGGAGTGAGAGGATGTAATTGATATCAAATTAAATTTATACTTACATGATCGCTTCTCACCACCGCGGTAAAAAGTGCAGTATCCGCATCTTGCTGCATAGTTTCTGCACAAATTAGATGCAGCCTCAGCATCAATCTGCAGAAACTATGAATTTTTTTAAAAAAATAGTCTCGCAGCTTA
>JAEPRC010000225.1:0-57791 GCA_016758945.1 Mucor plumbeus
TCAAACTACCGCCACCAAACTTTACTGAACGTAATGTATGGCAGCTTTCATACCTTTCACCTTCTTTTCTCAAAACTAATGGCGTTCCATCATTACCTGAAACGCGAAATCTTGACTCATCAGACCAGATTACTTGTCTCCATTGCTCACTGGACCAATTCTTATGAAGATGTGCCCATTCTAATCTATTTTTTTTGTGCTCCTCATTCATTTTGGGTTTAGCAGCAGGCGTATAATATCTAAAGCCCAACTTGTTAACCCATTTTCTTGTTGTCGAGCGGCTTATATTTTTCCCCATCATTCTGGGTTACCCCGTAATCGTCTCTAACGTCTGGAAGGGATCTCTCCTTATTGTTCGTTCCAAATGACGTTGTGTATAGTCATTAAAGGCAGACGGTCTCCCAGTACTTTTATCTGTTAAAGCAGTACCGGTACACCAATTTGGTTTACTCTGGATATGATACTTTGAACCGTAGGACGCTTTATATCAATCATAATAGAAATGTCATATTGATTAAATCCAAGCTGTTTTAAATAAAATATAGCTCCAAATTTCATTTTTTTTTTACGTCTTGCTTGGGTCCTGTTGGATCTTGCAATTTTTTGATGTTAATTTCGAATGTTTTGGACATTGTTTTATTAATAAAAAAAAAGTGTTTGAAAGAAAAGTATGACAAAAAAAAATAGAAAAAATTGGGAATGGATGAAACATTAGTAATCCCGACTGTACTTGGACGTCAAAACAGATATATGAAACTTTAGTGAAAATATCTGTCCTCAAACATCCCGCTCACATCCCCAATTACTATTATCTTTTACTTGAATAAATTATAATAAATTACTACCACAATTATTATAAATATTTACTTGTCCCCATATTATTTACATTTAATATATAGTAAGTATAGACCATATAATAATTGTAACAATTAGAGTAACACCAAACACTGCCTCTTAGTACATCGTTCTTACCAACTACTACTCCGTTGGCTTCCAGATAATTGTACTTCTTACACTACTATCCGTTTGTTGTGGTGCAAAAAACATCAGTATTTTACAGTAGACCGGTGGAAACAGTGGGTCTTTTCTGAAGAGATCAGAGTCAATATTTAGGGGTCAAATAGCACCTCTTACTACTGGTCAGATGATAATGATGTTTTGTTGCCTCACCAAATTGATCCACATGCGCAAGGAGATGGTGGCAGCGTCATTTTTTGGAGTTGTATAACAGCGAAAAGGTCCAGGGTCCAGGATATGTTACTACTATTAGTGAAGGTTCTGTTGATATCGGTGTTTATACCGAAATTTTGAAAACATCCCTCTTGGACACCTTGTTAGAGTAATACTATCGTATGGATCATAATGACATTCATTCTCAACAGAATTAATCCCACACCACGCCCTTCTGGCACTACTAAAAATTAGTTTAGAGTTAATGGTTTCTCAGTTGAAACTGTGCTTGATTGGCCAGCTTAGAATCCGGATTTAAACCCTATTGAACATGTGTAGTATCAGGTAAAGCGCAGGCTAAACACTTCTACCCTACTAGATCTACCACTACAAAAAAACTAGAGGCTCGCATTATTACTACAGAATAATACAGTATTACAAATGAAGTTTGTCTTAGATATATAGATAGCATGCCGAAGCGAGTTGACAAAATCATCAATGCAAAAAAGTACGAGATTTACGATATGAAAGAAAACTAATTGATGCTCAATTTAACAAATATTTTAAAACCTGCTACAAAAAAAAAAAAAAGAAAATAAAAGCTCCCATTTCTTTTTATACTTAAACGTGTAAAGCACTACAGAGCAAATTTCGTTACTAGAAAGTGATAATATAATTTGATATCCTGCAGAAATGTGATCAAGACTCAAAGTTTCTAATTTTTAGCTGCGAATTAATGATAAAAACCAAAGTATATGCATTAAAAAAGCTATACCAGCAACTAAAAGTAGGGTATTTATGGATACGCGTCTTTGGTTTAAATTTGAACATCTCAGGTACATGTACGTATCACTATGGGAAAAAAATGCGAAAATAGTAATTTTAAAATTTGCAGTTATTTGTTTCTTTACATAAGATTGTTATAAAGTTATACCTTTCCAATAATATCTTCACGTAAAATAGTTTTTCAGTGATTGTCATAGTAGTTTTTTTTTCAGAAAAGTTGTAGTTTATATCTCATTTTGCGCCTTTTTTGCCGTGGTGTATGTTTTGATTTTGTTGTCTTCTGAAATGATAAGATAAAGGTCTTGTATAATTGCATGCAATAAATTATTGCTGTATTTAATATATCAAATATTGTATATAAATTTTTTATATATAGACGCTCATCAAAACCATGTTTATGCTGTGCATAATATCATGTATTATATAATAAAACAGATTCAGATCAATATTTAAGATACCTAAGTAAATTACAAACGATTGGTTATATTTAAACACCATTATATTTGCTAATTTATGTAATTCTCTGTTTTCAAAATTAAATGGTATAAATTTACTTGGTACAAGATGAAACCATAATACTTTTGCAAATGTATATATGCTATTTACATGACCATTGACCATACAGTAATTTACAGCAATCGAAATTGAAAATTTTTTACTTATGAAAATAATACAATTTTATTTTTAAGGGTAAAAGGTAAATTAACCAGAGTATTCTTCCAAAATCCAACGTTGGTTAGAAGCAATTTCACCTTCACGCTTTTCATACAAAATAACAGCAGCACCATCTTCGTCTTCACGACCACCAATGTCTAAAACTAAATCAGGACGAGCAGCACAACAGATATAACCTTCTTCATCAATTTCCCACTTTTGATTGGCAGCTTCTTCAGGCGACTTTTGAGCATATTGAATAATAGCCGACTCGGGTTCCATTTCACCACCAGAAATATCAAGAGCCTTTGCAGAATAGACATTGATGAGATAACCATCTTCATAACGCCACAATTGGTTCAAACAGTCCCCACTCTTTTGAGAATAGACGATAATTTCTGCAGAATCCTATTACATACAACTATTGGCATGTGTATACAACAGCGTTTGTTAATACAACTTACCTCAAGAGAACCTTCGCTCACATCAAGAACACGACCGTTCATTTGGCTTTTGATAAAAAACATGGTTCCAGTCATTTTGAATAGTTTAATAAGATAGTAAAAAGAAATAAAAAGAAAAAAGTAATTCGGTTAAAAGGATATCATTTTATACTTAATTTTTGTCTCTCCACAAAATGCGAAATGATCTAATTATAATGTTTTGTATGTTTATACAAAATTCATATAGCACTATCGTCATCGTTTATAATTCGGAATAAATTGCTTATATTCCGGTTATTTATCTTGTACCATTTTTGAGCTAATTATAAAAAAAAAGGGGCAGAACTTTAAAATTTTATTTGAAATCAGATTCTGAATAGATACATTGGAATTAAACAAAGTGCAGTAATACATATACCGGGTTTGGCTCCTTCTCAATTTTAAGATTTTGGTATTCCCATATACCATATTATAATAAAAAGAAATCTAGAGCCTTAATTTTTACTTTTTCAAACTATAAAAGTACATGTTCTCAATATGTTTGGATTGTAACATTTGAATTTCTGCATATACTATTGGTAAATCGTAATTTGAGCATGTGTAGCCATAATAATAATAATAATAATAATAATAATAATAACAATAATAAAAAGGATTGTAACTTACAGTCGTTTACAAAATTTATATTAGGATCTGCCTGCACCCATACATTTTCCAAAAATGCTAATAATGAACCTGTCAATAAAACAGATTCTTCTACAGGTAATTTGTCAATATAATCAAAGTCAAGCTGAAATGGATTTTTGGGGTTAGATGTCATGAGCAATATTTCAGCCACCATTTCCCATAATGACACATCTAAATAACATCATTTAAGATTTAAGTTATGTTAAGAAGAATTAAACTATATTTTTACTATTAGTTTTCCATTCGTTAGTTTTCTGTAATTGCAAAGGATTATCATCTTCCTCTAATTGCCCTGGTTGAGCACGAATTAGCTGCTCATGATGCGACCTTAGCTTTATAAAATGTTAGAATTAGGCTATATATGCTATTATATTACACTTACCCAAACGTAAGGGCACCTGTATTTAGCATATCCTGCCACAAGAAACATTATTTTATTTTTTTCCTGTATTCAAACATTATTTAGTTGTTCCTGAATATAATTTTTAATGTGCGTACCTGTCGGAAATCTTCGTCTAATGGACTTTGAGAATCAGGCGATTGCCATTGAAATAATTTATTTCTGTAAAAACTTGTTAAAAAGTTGATAAAATAGTGAGACATACTCCAGGAATATAACTTACCGAGAATAATATTTATTTAATACATCTTTTGGCATCAAAACAGAGTTTTTTGGAATATAATTATTGGTATATATGCATAAAACAAGTTCTTCTCGGCCTCTGACAAACGATTCAAAGTGTTTAAAACCCTATGCTTCATCTTTAAATTACTGTATTGTATTATACACAATATATTATCTTACTCTAAGGCTTCCCAGAGCTAAACATTCTTGAAGAAAGGCAGCCAGTCGTGTAGAATCCTTCAAAAGTTCTCTCTGTAAGAATACGTAAACAGTTAATATATTTTATCCACAAATAGCTCAGTTTCTTTTCGCTTATCACATTAGGGTCAGGTCCCAGCATTTCAAGATTACTTCAGGTATATTATAATACAATTGTCTTGAGTTATACTTAGATATAAGGGTAGACAGGTTAAAAAAAAAAAAAAAAAAAAAAAAAACGTATATATATATATATAGTGAAAAATCAACTTGCAACGCATCACAAGTAGCCACCACAATAAAGAAAAACTCATCACGTGTGTAAATTACACTCATATTTTATACGGTTATAGTAGGTATCTCGATATACAAGTAGACAAAATTAACGTATATGCTTATTATTAACCTCTTATTTTTTTTATTTTTTATTTTTTTTTTACAAACAGCGAGCGTTTTTTATGCACAATTCGTAATATTTCTTGGCAAAACGATTAAAAATATTGATTATTTACAGTGATTTTACCAAGATTGATTTATCATTTTTAATATCAGCACTGGTTACACACAGAATATCGTTGTTGATTTTCAGATACAGTTTGAAATCTACAACATCAATATTCTGCATTACTCTACTGAAAACGTAGAAAAGACTGACTGTAATTATCTGTAATTTTGAACTAATAAAAAAAGGTAGATAATATACTTGTATATATTATTTTTGCTATTGTAAATTAGTGGTCATTGGGTTGATGAAGTTTGATATTCTTATTTGTAAATAAAATATTTATTAGCGAATAAATTAATGTTAAGGGGAGAGAGGGAAGAAGTAAAAAGACAGATAAATCTACAAGGAATAATGAGATAATTTTCTTGTAATATTTACTGCATATATGGAATATGTCTCATTGTATTACCTCCTCCTCAAAAGAGTGAGATGAGTAACATTAGTGGCAGCATCGAGAGAATAAGCTAAATTATGAGACCAAAAGCGAGAGTAATAAGGGCCAAGTTTAAGCGATCACATTGAATAGACGTAGTTAATTTCGGGGTCATGGAATAGAAGAATCAAGTTGTACATATTGGATAATTTGTGATTGAATATATGGTCAAGGTTAGTAAAAAGTAAGCTTGAAGACATTGGATAATTGAGGATTAGATCCGTGATCAGAGCTCCAGTTTGGAGACTTGAGCCTGAGCAGGTATTTGAGAGCTTGTGATCGAAAGGACAAAAAAAAGTACAAGTTTACTGACATTGCATTAACACAGCTAATGTTGAGGTCATGTAAGAAGCATTGTAAAACAAAAATTAGACAATTTATCTGGGAAATGAGATGATTGGAGGCGAATCACCATTTTAAATTGAGTAATAAAATTTTCTAGACGATTTTTACCTGAATAGTCGTTAACACCTGTGAATTTGCGAGGATCGTCAACTTTAGGTTGGCCGATTAGATTAAAGTTGCATGGATTATGCAAACTCATATTGGATAATATGGATCTTAAATCGTTGATGTCATTATCAAATAATTTATTAGTATTACTGTCAGCGAGTTTGCTGACTAAAATTTGATGCATAGGTGAATTATACGCTTGAAAATTATGCAAAAATCCAAATTGAATTTGTATAAGAACAAATAACAATAGCAGGGAGTTGATTTGGCTGATACCCAATATGTGGAACAAATGCAGTAAGAGATGAAATAAATTGAGCTCCCGAGATAAGTAATTATCAATTAAAACAATTTGAGTGAGATCAATAACAGAAAACGAGCAGGTACCTAATAAATAAAAACTAATATTTGCCAAGCTATGTTAAGGTTGAGATTGATCTAGCTTTGGAATCACCAAAAAGGAATTGCATAGAGATTTTACAAAGGGAACAAACAGAGACACTTTTTTTGTAGATTTATAATGTAATAATTGTGAGATGATTTCCTTGTAATATTTACTGCATATATGAAATACGATGAGGTTTTGCATGAATGAAACGTGAATTGTTTGACTCATTACATTAATGCCCGTTTAAATCAATTGACTGAGATTTTTTATAGGCCTCCCCAAAGACTAAAGTTTGTACAACGAAACAAATATGTCTTAAAGATGTAATTATTCTATAAATTCCCTTTTTTTTTTGGCTTTTTTGCTGCTCTTCTTTCTCTTTCAAATCATTTTTTTCTTTGTTAAACAATGAAGCATTCATTAAAAGACTATAAATTCAAAGACGATGAAGATGAAGGCATCATGATAGATGACGATCATGGATTCCTTGACAAAAACAATTGTTCTCAACAACATTTCAGCGAAATTTTGGGCCAATCTAAAGAGCATCATAACATAAATATTCAGCAACAACATGATATGCCTAAACCACAGACATTTGTTGAATATATTATTCTTTGGGCTCACAATATACAGCGAAAAACGAGTAAACGATACAAACCTAGCGGCTATTTGCGCTACATTATAGGAGTGTACAAGAATTTGTTCTTGGTGTTTTATTTTAATTGGCTTGCCATTTTTACTTCGCCATTGAGTTCCATGGCTTTTGTACTAGTTTATCCTATACTAAGCGGTGCATTGTTCGCTTTTGAAATTGGTCTCAAGGTATTTATGGATTATTTAGGTGGCGCAAGTCTCGTGGAACGCATTAGCCGAGATTATGGAAATGGTATGGAATTCATAAAAAAAAAAAAAAAAAAAAAAAAAAAAAAAAAGATAAATATATATCTAAATTTATAAATTAGGCTTTAGTCTTATTAATTGGGGTTCTCCTCAATTATTGCTTTCCTCTGAAATACAAGGATTAGTTCAAGCAACATTACCAGCATTTGGAAAACAAGCAAATGCAACACAAATGAAAGGTGATGCGGATCATCGTCATAGAACCTTTGATATATCAATAGCTGAAACAATGACAGTTCTATCCTCCTTGGTTTACGAAAGACGAGATGAAAAAATCACAAAAGCCTATGAGGCATTAGCAAATTTTAAAAATACAGAAAATCCAAAGCAAACTTATGAGCAAATAGAAGTAGAAATGAAAAAATTAGTTTGGGAATCTGAAAAGCCTATTCGAAAAATAGCTAGTACTTATGGTCTTCAATTTTCTGGAGTAACTGAATTAAAGTCGTTAGGTGGTCCATTTTGTGGTCTTTATTGGCCTACATTAAGAGAAGACAATCTTCATCATCAGCAACAAGAACCTTTTATTATTGTAGCTTTCAAAGGAACTACACCTACAAACTACAGCGAATTTCTAGTAGATGCTACATTTCAACGGGCAGATGCAAGAGCTTATCTGTTTGGATCAACACATCAAGGTTTTTATGAAAGCTTATTTCCAGCAAGCGTAGATTCAGGCACTGATAGTAGAGATCCATATAATGCTATCCAATCAGCAATACAGGAAAAGGCAATTCAATTACAAAAATCGTTTAAAACCAAGAAGCCTGTTCAAGTTTGGGTTAGTGGCCATTCGCTTGGGGCTTCTCTGGCCGTCTTATTGTTTGCTAGATGGTTAAAATGTCCTGAAGATATTGAACCTTCATGTGAATTGCGCGATGCCTATTTACTTGGAACACCAGCAGTAGGAGATAACGATTTTGCATCACTATTTGCTTCCTATTCTAATACGCCATTATCTCGATCCTCTACATTATGGAGAATAATTAACAAATCAGATATTGTATGTCGTGTCCCTCCTGGATACGATAGCGTGACAGTTGGACATTATGTTCCAACTACAGATTTCTTCAATTACTCACATGTTGGTCATGCTGTCCAGATAACACACCCCATATTGAATCCAAAGCCATTAAAAGTATACGCTTCTAGTTATCAATCTAACCTTGACGTTGATATTATTGTTTCTTCTTCACCTCATCAAGGGGTAGGCGTGCCCAATCAAAACACCTGTTCCAATAATCCGAAATCAAGCAATGATCTTACTGTAAATTACCCTTGGTGGTTTAGGCCCTTTCTAAAAAGAGTAATCAATCCTATTCCTTTTATTGAATCTCTTTATCCATTCTTTATCCGAGACCATCTCCCCATTTATTATTATGAAGGTTTGGAGCGTGCACGTGGGTACTATAGTGAAAAAAAGCATGTGTAAAGCACACAAATTAGGTAAATTTAAATGCACATGAAAAAATAAAATTTTGAGAACCTCATTTTACTATCCGATTTTTCAACACATATTTTTAAAGGATTTTTACATGATTTAAGAGCTATATAATAAACAGTTTTGTTTAAAGAATTAGTTAATATTATACAAAATACTCATAGTTGACTTTTTGTTTTTGATTTATCGACCTTCATGTTCGTTTTACATACAATACAAAATTAGATCTACTTAAATTATACACCGCTCTAGAAAAGCTGGTTAGTAACATTATAAAAGCCGTTTGATTTCAAACAAAAAATACCAATATATAATTCAGAAACTAGCAATTAATATTAAATCTATTTTAATTAACATATCTACTTATAAAAACCCAGAACAATGCTTTGAAATTGAAATAACAGGATTTTAGCAGATTTCAAATTCGATGAAAATTGTATTGTAGTATTTGTATTATTTTATTTTGAGTAAAAAATATTCTTCCAGCAGAAATATTTTCTTTAATAAATGTTAAATGTTAAATTATAAATTAGCAAATGCTTTATCGACTTGAACTTTCAACGATTCCTTATCAAACATAATTTTAGCCAAGGATTCCAATTCAATGGTATCTAACAAACGAATTGTAACTTTGGGTGCATGTTTGGTACCAGTAGCCTTAACCAAAGGAAATAATTGATCTCCTAAAAGTTGCTTTTTTTCATGTATCGCCTTTCCTTCAAATGAACTTAACATGGCTTTGATTTCTGCAGCCTTTGGTGTATCTAAAATAGGAGGTGCAACAATGGGTATAGCTTTGGATTTACGAGGAGGTATAACAACATTTTCAACAACATGGTTATTGTTATTGGCTATGAGTGGTGGGCTCACACTTTTTTTGCTTTTTAAAGGTGATTTGGGAGGGCTTGGAACAAATGCTCTATAAACCTTGTTAGTCGTAATGATATTGGAAGGATGTATGCCATACATACCTTGCTTTTATTTCAACGCCTCTATTTTCTTTCTTCTTTTCTGCAATCATCATCTGTCGATGTAATTCATCTTGTTCGTCTTTTTCATCATCATCTTCACAGACTTCTAATGCTTCAACTGCTGCATTAATTTTATCTTTAAGGAAATCAGGATTAAACAAACAAATCGATCTTTCTTTCTTTTTTAATGTCAATAGCATGTCAACAATGTCGGGTAAATCGTTACCATAGTTACCACAACGTTTGACAGCTTCTGTCATACGTTGACGTTGAACTTTTGCACTTGATTCAGTCATGGTAGAGCTTACTGATTCTAAGGACCCTTTACGACGAAGTGTGCGAGGCTTTTCTTCTAAAATCATTTCTTGTTCAATCTTTTCATATAGTGCAGCAGGAGCTTGTTGAATACTAGCGCCAGATGCCAATGATGCAAGTGATGGGCGAGACGCAAATTGAGGTGATGTACGAATAGGTGGAGGTGTGAATGAATTATTATCCATTGATAACTAATGCACATAAAGTAACTGTCAGTATATTTATATGTATATATAATCCCTTCAAGAACATTTACATTTCTTTGTATTGTGGGTGCTGTAGTACCACCTACTGATAGGCCTTTTATATTATTCATAGATAACTGATCGACATTATCAATTCCTAAACCATTAAGTGGACCGACTATAATCAATATAAATACTTGATAATCATAATTTTTTTCTATTATCAAATTGAGTTTTACCTTCATGAGGATGCCTTGTTTCAAAATAGGGAGTTGTGGCATAGTCAATAGGAGCAGTTGGAGGAGAATGGAAAGATGATGTTGTAGTTGAGGTTGATTTCTCTTGTCGAGGTTTCTTGGGCTCATGATAAGCTACTATCATAGGTTTGGTACGGAATTGATATCCATTCATTTCTTCTAGGGCAAGGGCTGCTTCTTCAGGTTTTCCGAAACTTACAAATCCATAGCCCTTTGATAATCCATTATGTGGATTACTCATAACTCGAGCCGAAACAATGCGACCAAATTTACGGAAAATGTTGAACAAATCGGTATTATCTACGGTTGGATCGAGGTTCTTGACATAAAGGTTCATAAAATCGACGAAACCAGAACTTTCTTTGGTGGAATCAGCTACCATTGTAGTGGTTCCGGAAGTTGGAGTAGACATAGATTGGTTCTATATTATGTATTTTTTAATATAAAATACTGGCCGCATTCTATTACACTCACCATATATCGAGAAGATGAAAAGTTGTTCATCATTAATGCAGTAATTCGACTAAATGTTTCAATATTTACAATTATCTAGTTAGTTATAATGTTTAATGAAAACAAAAAATAATCTTTTCAAGTGATAAAATGCCTGTTTATATAAAAGGACCATTTACTCACTCCGTTTGGCAAAAACCCCCTCCTTACTTACATGATATTACCATCAATCATTTTATTATTCTATAAAAACAGTTGTTTAATTTATACCCATGCTATATGTATAGTAAATATTAAAACTTACCAAGTTGTTGACAGCATTATCAGAATCTTCCTTGTAAAAAAATTGAATAAGTGCCTTCCCTCTATGAGTGCCATCTTCTGTAATAGGTTTGCAGATACTCAGGGGACCATAAGGACGAAATATGTCATATAGGGTATTATGATCTATGTGAGTGGGCAAATGCCTAATTTCTAAAATGTGCCCCTCAGGTTGAGGGTCATTTAAATCGTTACAAGACAATCTAAATTTTAAAATAGTTTGATTTGCAAACATATAGCCATTGAATAATGAATACACTCTATCCGCTATATATTTCTCTTTTTGAGTATCACAATATCTTTTGCGTTTGTCCTTGTCACTTACCAATTTTGGAATCCGGGAAGCTTAAATATCCGCCACCTCGTTCTCTCTTGATTCTTTATAACACGTTTTTTTTTTTAGCTTTATATGATCGCTTGCTAAATTGTACATGTAAAATAAGAAACTTACTGAAAGAGATTATAGTCTTGCAAGAGATTATGAATATCATAATCTTGAAGTCTATTTTCTTTATCTTCGAAATAAAGTTCATTAGTTACAATAGATTGTTGGTCATAAGAGGACATCATATCCTGGTAAGTTGAACGAGTGGAGCATGATTTACTGCGAGGTGGAAGTTTGATGATAGGTTTAACTGTCGCCATAATGTATAAAGTTGCTCTAAATATTAAATCTTTTTTTAATAAACAAATATAAACAACTGCAATTTTCTTTCAAAAAAGGAGAAAGCAGTAAATGATAGTAAAAAAAGGTAAACAAATTCTTTTTGTATTAGCGTACCTGAAAATAAGGAGAAGAAAATAATAATAAAAAAAAAAAAAAAAAAAAAAAAAAACGTAAAAAAAAGAATTTGAGAAAAAAAAAGAAAGAGAGAAAGAGAAAAGAAAAGAAAAGAAAAGAAAATTTTAAACAACCAATCTTGCTTTCCATCTAATTTTTTTTATGTAACATACAACTGTATGTGTATGTATATCGCTTGCTAATTCTATGCAAGAGCATTATCATCTTTTGGCAAACAGTAATCGACCGACAGGTAGAATCAATCACATTAAGCTTTCTTTTTTCTTGCAACGGAGCAATGAGTTTAAACCAAACATGACACAAAAAACAACATACACCCACACTACTGAATTTTATTTAAGGTGGGGGAACTCAAGACAGACGCTGTTTTTAGCAGTGTACCACCTTTTTATTTTCGGAGACCCATATATTTTTGGTTACGCTAATCTAATAGCAGATCATGAACTTTTTGATGTTTAAAAATCTCATTTTGCTTGGTTTGAGGAAAAAAGAGAAACCTACCAAAAATAAAAGCACATTTTTCTTCCCCATTTATATATTAATAATGCTAAATCTAAATCTTGAGGAAGAGATTTGCAATTTTGTATATACAAGTAATTTGCCCTTTTTTTTATAAACAGTAGTAAAAAGTTCAGAATTTTTACACAACATGTATGTTGGTGAATTTGAATTTCACCAACTGGAACATATTAAAACCGAATAAAATTCTGGAATAAGCATTTAAATCAAAATTCACTTGTAATTGATATGCATGTACTAGACATTGTTTCCTAAACCTGGTGATTCAATATTTAATATGAAGATCAAAAGTTCTCCAAATTGAAGCCGCCCTGAAAAACTGCACGGCGGCATTTATATTCCAAGTTCAAGAAAAATATATTTGAGGAATTTTCCTCGTACGATTTGATGCATATAACATACTTTAAAGTATTTCAAGCACTCTGAAAATTATTATAATTATTTGTATTTTTTATAACAAAAAAAAAGGCTCTGTAGGCAGTGCGTTATCATTTGTACTTTTATCAATATCGGAGGTCTGTTCACAAAACGGAGCTTCAATTAAACTCAGGTACCAGGTACGCTGTATCATACGTTTTTTTTCATACACCTGCAGCTGCTCCAGAAGTACTTTATGTTTCATACAAATTTCTTTCATTTATAAAACTTATATCAATATAATAACAATATACCGGTAATTTTTTTGAGTAGCTGGAAAAGTCAAAAGCTCGTTATTTATATATTCTCAGCAAACTCTGAGAACAAATTTATAATGAGACATAACATTTATATTCAAATATTTTTACACGAAGAAAATTTAATTGATGTTTTTGACACTATTACTTATCTTGATTAAATTTAAGTATTAAGTTTATAAAAAATACTAATAAATCGGATTAACGGGTATATCAAAAACCTTATCATTATGGAATTAACGGGGTCAATATAAAATAAATAATTTCTGCGGAAGAGGTATTTGTGCTTGTTAAGCAAAGCATTTGCCCTACAGCATCATATAGAAAAACAGGGGATTTTGGACTTTTTTTGAATCAAAATAAAAATTAAACTTATTCAGAATACGTATAAAACGTAATGTGAGTTGATTACGTATTAAAAAGAAGAGAAAGACTATAAGTGATCGACTAATGTTATACGACGCTAATGTATTACGCTTATATACATACAAAGATTACTGAAGCAAAGCTTAGGTAAACTTTTGCTGCTTGAACTTTCTCAGAAGTTCTTAAATCACATTTCCTACAAAATCCCTTTTGTGCTGTAATCTGCTTCCATGCGTAATAAAAATACAGCGTAAATCTGATCCAGCAATGAATGTATCTATACAATTGTAATAAGCACCCTATGTTAGGAGTAATGAATTTCAGAAAAAAAAAAGGAATTAAGAAGTTTCAAGATAATGGAAGTGTGAGTATTCCTTTCTGCTTATTCGAGGTTTATAAACAAAAATACTTGATTCATTTTGATATGTGTGTAATCCTTAGATAAGTGTGCTAACCAGTGAATATGTAAACAATTATTTGTCTTTTTGGCATCAGCAAATATATAGAATTGATTAATGCATGTAAGTAATATACTAGTCTTCTTTACTACGATGTATATATACCCCACTATCCGAGTAAAATTTAAATTTTTAAAAAGTCAATTCCCATAGCTTTCAATCTTCAATTGGGAGTACCCAATTTTCTAATAGCTAACCTTGCACTAAAAGCTCTTTAGAATGTACCTTAGACACTGTCAGATATATATACATTGGTCACCTTATACCATTTATTTCTAAATTTATTTTATATCACATCAAAAGTTCAAAAACAAGTAAACTTCACCATTTATCTCATAAATTCTATGCTCTAATTTTTATCCCTGCATTACTTTTTTTCGTTACTAAATAGCATCGAAAAATTATATGCAAATGTATACGAGATATGCAGCTTTAAGCCAAAAACAAGCATCCGGAAATATTCTGTTTTTTGCAGTTGGTATAACTTTTTTCATTGCTAATGTTTCAGATTTTACACGTATTTTACAATTAAAAATTAAAAACTACCTCTCTTCCCATTATTCCTCACTTGTGTTGGTCTAACGGTGATTTGATATTTTCAATACGACCTCGTCAATCGTAGAGATGGTCTCAGACACTCCTTTAACCTAGTTCCAAATATATGACGCGTTCCCCTTATGCTGCTTCCTTTACTCTCGAAATATATGTTCTGATCCTGCTGTGTAGTGTACCTGTTATGGATTTTATTGCTTTCCTGCTTTTGGTGCCTTGTTGGAAATGGGCCTGGTGGAACCCATAGGCCTTAGTGATATACTCCAGGTGTGGTGCCCTGGTAGCATCGTTAGCGTGAACCTCCCTTGTGGAATACCCAGACTTCGAGTCCAGTTATTATATCAACCAACTGTATATTTAATAATTTTCTTTCACTTTCCCCAAACTCATGATCATTCCTATATATTTTTTCCCTCGCCCCCCTACCTTTTGTCACAGAGCCCTTTTACCCAGTCTTACTTCTCACTTCGCCATGGCGTACAGTTGTAGGACTTTAAATAATGAAATAAAGTATTTTATGCTCTTGGTGGTTGGGCTGAATGGTTAAGGCGTGTGCTTCCCAGGCGCAAGGTCTCGTGTTCAAATCCTGGTGTCGACAAGCTTATTTTGATAATGTTATGTAGTACTGTATATCCTGTTTAGTGTCATCGTCGCCAACCCACAACTTTTAGTATGACGTTTCTCCGCATGCCTGTTTGGCTCTGGGTGCAGCACTTTATTTAGTAGATTTCTTTCCCCACTTTCATAATATCATCATATCGCAGCCTTGTTTATAGTAGGCCCACTTGTGGAGACCTCTCAATCTCTTGACCTTTAGTTTTACGTTTACGTTGTGCTACATGAAGCGTTATTGTAGGAGTTTCATGTATATTAAGTCTTCACATTAAATAATAATAAATAAAGTATATCCACTACGTTCTACCCTAAAAAAAAAAACAAATTAAAAACTTTGAGCTCTCATATACTCCACAAAAAATTAAGCTATACTAACGCTTTTTAATAATAAAACTTACTTGTTTTGAAGTTCTTTATAACAATTTTAGGTATAAAGAAATCATGCGCATTTTTTTTCCTTTTTTGACACTTTTTGTAGTAGGTGTCAACGTATTCGCTAAATTGAGCAGTACAGTCAAACCTCGATATATGGTCTGTGGAATATGTCCACTTTTGATCTCCATTTCATCTGATGTTAAAGTTATAGTACCGCAGATTTGAATAGACTTATACCATAAAAAGGGTATGCTAATTCAAACTAAAATAAACTATTTCACCGAAATATAGGATCTTGACAGCTTATAGTAAAAGACCAATTAATATTCGGATAAAGTAAACGAATACTCTATATTAGACTAAGATCATATTTTAGTATATGACTAGCTATCTGAGATAGCTTTTAGCACAATAAAGAAGATGTTAACTGACTTGATCTAGTGTATCATTAATAATCTACATAGATGCCAAACGACACTAGTATTAGAACATTTATCCATAGAAAACTATATAAAGAGGAATATTTGCCTGTTAAAGGAGAGTTCCTCAGTTTAAGATGTTTCGGTTAACTTGATAATAAAAACCTACAATTATCTAGTTGGCTTTCTATTGTTTTATATTTTTTTTCCGTGAATATCCTATCAACCATAGTATATTCCACATGGTCCCCCAGTATAACGGAGACCTTGATATAAAGGAGGTTTTTGTATCCACCGAAAACTGGTGGACAAATTTTACAGCTTGAAATCCCTTATCTCGAATTTACATTTAAGGGAACTTTTCTTTCCACATGTCTCTTATTTTATTATAATATTATTAGCCCCAAAACTAAAAAAGAACAGTTTTAGGTACAATTTTTTTTTAGTAGATGTAAATACTAAAAATGTTTTCTAATCTTTTGAGAAAAACCCATTTAATGTAATTTGATTGCATCTGCATTGTATTACGGGGTTTTTATATCGTAGGTATAGAAATCTACCATATCTCCAAGTATTTTGAAATCTTCATTATTTATAGCAACAAAGTTTGAAGTAACATAACCTAAACTTGCTAGATTTTTCTTCATCTACAGGAATAACATCGTTTGTTTCTTCGATATCGTCAATTTCATCATTATCATCATGGATTAAGGATGTGGTGTAATTATCTAAGATGCTTTTATTCCTTTCTTAAAATTGAAGTTGATCTGTGTTTTAAATTTGATTTAAGGGAGGCCCTCGATATAAGGGAGGCCCTCGATATAAAGGACTTTTTTTAAAAAAAAGCACGGGTGCCCTTAAATTGAGGTTCGACTGTAGTACGGTCAAGTTGCGTAAATCTATATCGAAAATACAATTTAATAGTATGTCAAAAGTGGATTGATTTAACTTTACATTGATTAGCTTTTCGGTCAATATCTGAGATAATCGCATATGAGCGCATCGATGACCTTATGAGCTTATTGCCCACTTCATTTGAGCACATCCATGTGCTCTAAGAGCATACAGGAGGTCAGAGTGTGTATGCTAGAATACTTTTTACATCGTTGCCCTAAAGATTGCACCAGAAAACCCCTTCAAAGAACAAATTTTCTACATATCAGGCTCGAATTACGGGACCTGAATTATCAAACTCCGTTTTATGCGGGCTGTACTTTAAAATACCATAAAAAATTACCACAAAATTTATTTTTTAGTTGATAACTCTTGCAATTTTGAAGTAATCTCAAAGAGTAATATTTTAAAACAGATATATAAGAAAGAAAAATAATTCTAGCAAAAATCCCAATCTAGGCCATTCACTATTTATACAGCTATTTTTATTAAAAGCATACAAAAAAATGCAGCTTTGATGGACTGTAACTCGAGATAGCAACCGTTTAAACATATACTTTATTAGCCAAAAATAATTCTTTTATTTGGCTTTATCATATTTTATCATAAAATCAATTTCGAAAAATCATGAATTTTCCCCTTGTATACCCTCGTCTAAAATTTGACTTTTTCGAAGAAAGCTAATAACTCTATGAAAAATAGAGCTAGAGTGACAAATAATGCCTCAAATAAAAGGTATTTTTTTGCATTATTTATCTGTAACACTAACTTTAAAGTTTAACTATAAATGTATTTTTAAATTACTAAAAACTGATTTTTATGTTTTTGCTTTTTTTACAAAATTTTTGGTGATACACGTTTTCAATAAATACACCATTAGATACAAAACTAAATTTTATATTGAGGTTACTTAGTAAAGCTAGCCTGGTTACTATACATGTTTGCTGTCAATTTTGCATTTTAAAAATTTAGGATCGTTTTTATCCAATTTTTTCATCATCAGAAAATTTTGAATTTAAACTGCCGCCACACCTGAGATGTATGAAAATTTAAAAAAAATTCGCTGAAGTTACTATTTTTTTGCAATGCAATGGTATGTAGGGGATGTTGAAATTAGAAAATATAGTACTGTAGTTGCAAATGGAACAGCTCGTCATTGTAAATTGAAACAGAGTAGTAAAATAGTTTTGTTCAATTCAAATACTTTTGTCGGTTTTTTGCCTATTAATTATGTTAAATATCAACTCAATTCCATATTGAATCTGACATCCAAATGGAATTGAAATAGTATAAATACTTTTAGAAACCAGGACCTGATGGCTCCTGACTTCCTTTTCAACTTAATAATAAAGACCCTACGTTCTCCGTGATATAATCACTTGTAGTCTTCTTTGTTTATTGTATTGGAAATAATCGTTATTTACTTATAACTCTCAGCAGGGATAAAAATTAAAGCATAGAATTTATGAGATAAGTGGTGAAGTTTACTTGTTTTTGAACTTTTGATGTGATATAAAATAAATTTAGAAATAAATGATATAAGGTGACCAATTGCTATCTGTTTTGTAATGTCTAGGGTATGTCCTAAAAAGCGTTTAGTATGAGATTGGGTATTGGAAAAGGTAGAGCGCTCCGGTTTTGAAAACCCTTCTTGATGTACAACAAATGATGTGAATTTATAATCAATGCATTGTGAATGTACATTAAAGTAGTAACGTTACTCAGGTGTATATTTTCTTAATCAGGGCTAAGCTCTACTATTCAATAATTAATCCCAAAGAAATCATGTAATTTTGATTTGCACATGTTCTTAATTGCCAATTTGTAGCGCGATTTTACTATTTTGTATTGCAAACATAAATTACCGAGAATTTATCATTAAAATTGTGCTTTTAAAAATTAAAGCATTATAGCCACATGACACTATATTATAGTTATTAGCAAACACCAAACATTGATTTTGCAAATAACGCTTAATGTAAGCAGATCTATCATACTATAATGTAACTCTGAGGCTTCCTTTTTTTTTTGTTAATTTTGTTTTTCACTGTACATTTATTGAAACATGGAATGGCAAGATATGAGAAAATAAACAATTGATTAATTACAAAATATGAAGTTCTATCATCAAATTTTTTTTGAGAAGATATTATATATATAAAATAATTAAGCAATATTGTATTATGGAACACCTAGTATGATATATATTTTGTAAAACGGTGATATCTGTTGACATTTTAGGCCCTAATGGAGGCTACAGCCAGGATTCAAAGTAAATTCATAAGCCAGGTACACGTTTACATTTATGAATCATGAAAAATTTGTAAAATTTAAACTCACCTGAAGTTAACATCTCCATACCTTATGAATACACTAGCTTTTGCAATGTAGTAGTAAAGTGCAAATTAATTAATCTTGTTTTATACATATCATCTTATAAACAGATTTAAACTCTGATGAGCCTCTAGGAAATCTGCTTTTTTTTTTTTTTTTTTTTTTTTTTTTTTACTATTTAAAGGGTTGTTTACAAGTAAGGGAGAAAGAAAAACTACTACTTTATGTATTCTTGAAATCTATGTTTATTATAAAAGAGTATTTATACTATATATGCTGGTGATATGATGAAATAAGGTTATGCCTTATATATGTAATGTACAAGGAGACAGTTATTGTGATACTTGAAAAAAAGTTGACATTTTTTTTTATCGTGTACCTCAAATACAAATTTAATTGCTTAAATGCATAACCTTTGGTGTCTAAATAAAATCACTCAGTTACTTTTCTGATTTATCTGTTGTTGTACCTGATTTTGATCTACGATTTAAAAAGTGTCTTTCTGGCATTATAATGTTGATAATACATCTTTCAAGTAAAAAGAAAAAAAAAAGTGTAACACTAACCTTATATAAAATCAAAATAAACAACCCTATAACCTACTTGTACATTTAATAACACATTCTCTCACACTCATACAAGAAAACTATTGGGTTATTGCTTCTATTTTTTCAACTGTAAATTTTCTCCCTAAAAATTGAATTAAATCCCCCTTATTTTTATCTTGATTGTCTCCTTTTTTTTTATTATTTTAAATCACTATTGTGTGCTATTATTGTTTTTTTTTCTACACTCGTTAAAGCTGGAGTAATTAAAGACTTTTTTTTTTCTTTTCTTTTTTTTCTTCCCTTTTGAGTTTTTTTGAATTTTAATTTTTTGAGTTTTTTGAGTTCTTTAACTTTTAAAAATGCCAAATCAAAACAACGACAGCGACATACCTGAAAGAATAGCAGCAGCTAGAAGAGAAGCAGAAGCATTAAAAGAACGTATTAAACAACGAAAAGAAGCATTGGCTGATACAACCTGTAAGTTTTTTTTTTTTTTTTTTTTTTAATCAAAAAAGTTAGTCTAATTTATAAAATTAGTACAAGAAATGGCCAAAGATATTGAACCATTACCACGCATTGTTATGAAAGCCAGACGAACATTGAAAGGCCATTTAGCTAAAATATATTCAATGCATTGGGCTTCTGATAAAAGACATTTAGTATCAGCGTCTCAAGATGGTAAACTCATTGTCTGGGATGCTTATTCAACAAATAAAGTACATGCCATTCCACTTCGATCATCTTGGGTCATGACTTGTGCTTATGCACCTTCTGGTAACTTCGTTGCTTGCGGTGGTTTAGATAATATTTGCTCCATTTACAATCTAAGAACACGCGATGGCCCTGTACGTCCTGCTCGTGAATTATCAGCACATAATGGTTATCTTAGCTGTTGTCGATTTATCAACGACCGTCAAATCTTGACAGCTTCTGGTGACATGACTTGTATGCTTTGGGATATTGACGCAGGTGTTAAAACTGAAGAATTTGCTGATCATACGGGCGATGTGATGAGGTATCCATAATTATAACTTGTTTATATATAGCAAATATACTTATAGGATAATATAGTCTCTCTTTAGGGCCAAATCCCAATGTATTTGTTACTGGTGCTTGTGATTCAACAGCTAAAGTTTGGGATATTCGTACAAAACGCTGTGTGCAAACATTTGTTGGTCATGAGTCTGATATCAACGCCGTACAATTTTTTCCAGATGGGAATTCATTTGCAACAGGTTCTGATGATGCTTCTTGCCGTTTGTTTGATCTACGTGCCGATTGTGAATTAAGTGCTTATTCACATGAATCAATTTTATGTGGTATAACATCTATTGGATTTTCTCCTTCAGGCCGTTTATTATTTGGTGGTTATGATGATTATAATTGTAATGTATGGGATACACTCAAATGTGAAAGAGTGGGTGTACTATCTGCTCATGATAATAGAGTATCTTGTCTAGGTGTTGCTGGAGATGGTATGGCCTTGTGTACTGGTAGTTGGGATTCTACTCTAAAGGTCTGGGCCTAACTTCAAACTTTTTTTTTTAAAAAAAAAACTTGATTTCTTCGATACTATACTACTCCTTAATTACCTTTCAATGTATAGTTGTTGTGTGCTTGTGTGTGTGTGTGTGTGTGTGTGTGTATGTGTGTATGTGTGTGTGTAATTCACCTCCTTTATCCTTTTCTCTATATTTTTCATACAATCCTCCTATCTCTCATTTTTAACTAAATGATTTTTTTTATTATTATTTATCATGAATTATGATAACCTATAATTTCTCTTTGTAAATTAAACTTTTAAGGATTAAAAACTTATTTATTAACAACAACAACGACAACAAGAGAAACAACTTCTTCTGCCATATTTAATGCAATTTATCAATGCAAAATAACAATAACAATAAAAATAATACTAATACTAATACTAATACTAATACTAATACTAATACTAATACTAATACTAATACTAATACTAATACTAATACTAATACTAATACTAATACTAATACTAATACTAATACTAATACTAATACTAATACTAATACTAATACTAATACTAATACTAATACTAATACTAATACTAATACTAATACTAATACTAATACTAATACTAATACTAATACTAATACTAATACTAATACTAATACTAATACTAATACTAATACTAATTATAATAATAAAAACAATGAAAAAGGGGAATAAATATAATTAAATATGTATAAAAATATGTATAATTTATAGTAGGTGTAATAATGTATAGATATAAAAATAATAAAAAAATTTGTATGCACAGAATATTACGCAACATGTGGATAACGTTTAAGTTGAGACGAGGAGAGAGCTGAATAATGCATTGATGAAGCACCAAACAACCTACCGATAAAACCTGCTGATCTGTCATTTAATGAATGCCTTCTTTCTTCTTTAAAATTCATTAAATAATCATGTACTGTATGTGATGATGCTCTTCTTTGTAATTTAGGTGGTATAGATAATAATGAGGACGAACAAGAAGATGACCAAGAAGAAGCAGCAGATGACGATAATGGAGTATTTGAAACTAATAAAGGTAACTGTTGTTGTTGTAGTTCTGTCACGCGTTTGATCGATAGGGCTAAAGGATCTTGGAACTGTTTAACACACTTGTATTCACGATTAACTCTGTCTAATTCTTTTGTCAATCTACGCATATTATCAGGATGATCCAAATAATTTTTGTCATCTGCCAAAAAAGATTGCCTCTGTAACATTAATTTGTGTTGTGTACGACTTAATTCTGCCTTATGAACAGATGATGAACGGGATGAACTTGATCTTTTCATGATTAAATCTTCATTATCCATAGTGTTAATACCGTTGCTAGTAGATGAATATGCTACCGCATTGTAAGTAGTGAGCTGTATACTTGGAGGTGACCTTAGTAAAGAAGGCCTAGGGTTTTGCTGATTCATTATTTATTGTTGTTTTTTCAAAAAATAAAAATAAAAATAAAAACTAAAGAAAAGAGATAGAAAAGAGGAGGAGGAGAAGCTATTATTTTACTTTTTTTACTTTTTCTATATACACATTACATTGCTCCTATATACTATATTTTCATTTCACATGACACTCCCTTTATTGCTTATTTGTTTGTATCATTTTTTATAACAAATTTGTTGAGCAAGAGTCTTCCAAGTTTGAATTTTTTTAGGATATCTTGAATGACACCTAAAATAGCATGAGCTACTGGACTTTTGTTCTTGTATAAAAACAGCAATAAAATTGAAGCTGTTATCAAATTCATAATAGCATGTTTAACTGCTGCCTGTGTATAGCTCATAATAGTTAATAATTAACATTCTAAACATCTCCTTAATTCATCATTCTTTACCTTAAAAACCCATTTCCAGCCATCTTCATCCCCATTACTACTAGCATTTTTTGGTTTTACTAATTTTTTAGATGTAGATATAGCGTCTCTTGCTATTAATTCTTTTCTTAATCCATTGATTCTCTCATTCAATGATTCAATCTCTTGTTGTAATGCTTCTAAAGCTCTTTTTGTAGCAGGCCCTAAAACTGTTTGTTCATGTTGCTGTTGCTGTTGCTGTTGCTGAGCATTGAGTGATAAATATTGTTGTTGTGTCGCAGTTGCAGATGATGATGTTGTACTCATAGGTGATCTATACAGTGCGGATAAATCTTGTTGACTATCACGTTGTTGCATTAATGGAACTTGATCCGTTTTATATTGTCTGGTAGAAGGATGTAATACCCAAGGATTCACACTATCATCAAAATTATCCTCATATAATTCTCTTCTATTATTACTGCGTTGTTGCTGAATAATAGATCTCTTATTATTATTCACTTCTAAACCTGATCTACCAGATGCTGCAGATAGGGGTCGTAATATATTACTATTGGATGATGAAATCGATAATCGCCGTAATTCTGTAGGTGCTGTCATCATTGACATACGTCCTGATTGAGAAGAAGCTCTGCTGGATGATCTTTCTTGCCATCTTGTTTTCTGTTGTACAGGTGGTGGTTGACGACGGCTCATTATAGGAGTAGATCGCTGAACTTGTCGTAGATATGCTTTTTCTTCTGCTTCTGCTGATCCAATGCTAGATTCATCTTGGGACGTTGCATCTTCTTCCTCACTAGATGAGTCACCACTATCACCTGATGGTTGCATAATAGCAAAAGATTGAATGATTTGATGAGCTTGTGCCCGGCCTGCAGGTTTTTTATACGCCTATAAAAGTATGCATTATTATAAATATAAATCGTATTAATCATAAATTAAAGTGTTATAACAAACCTCTGTTGCTGCTTGTAATAATGTTTCGACATATTTATGTTTTGCTTCCATTTCGCTGGTACCTTCTAACTTTTTCCACGAATCCCTAAACCAGTAATTACAAATATACATTTATCGTTAGTCATGAACGGGAATTTTCATATGCAAATGAACTTCTAAATAAATACCATTTTGCTCTACCAACAACATCAAAAATTCCAGGTCGTTGTGTATCGATATCTCCCTGCGATACTTGCTTATATAAGGCATATAGCTATTTTAAATGATTAAATTGTTGGTTGTTCGCAACGGTTTTTTTTTTTTTTTTTGTT
This sequence comes from Mucor plumbeus, assembly GCA_016758945.1. Taxonomy (NCBI): domain Eukaryota; kingdom Fungi; phylum Mucoromycota; class Mucoromycetes; order Mucorales; family Mucoraceae; genus Mucor; species Mucor plumbeus. The sequence goes on from JAEPRC010000225.1 coordinate 24,365, forward strand.
CATATAAATAATACCTCTAATTTTTGGTCTTTTGTGGGTTGAACATTAGAAGAGGTTGGTAAATGTTGTACAATATATAGTGCTTTATTATATCTCTGATTGATATATCTATTTGAGTAATGAGCTGGTATAAAACTCATATTTTGAAATTATTTTTGTTTTCGTTTTAAAGGATTGTAAAGGGAGTAATTCAAAAAAAAGAGATTGAAGTGGGAATTAGAAGCTGCTCAAATTTCATCCTGTTACAAGCCAAAAAACGCACGGAGAATGAATAAAGATCATGATTTTTATTGTTGTGTAGGTTTCTGTTGTACATAATACTTTAAATTCAGACGAAATTGTTAATAAACAGATATTTGATTTGAGATGAATATAAAAAAAAAAGTAGAAAAAGGAGCTTTAGTAAGGATATTTCATTTTAATAAAAAATAATTAAGTATCTTAAACCAACTAGAAGGCCAGTCGACGTCAACAAATACTATATTATACTTCTAAATGATTGCTTTAAAGCCATGCAAGAATCCTTCTAGGTCGTGTAAATCAAACTTCGCCTACTTGTTGAGCTGCTGCTGCTGTTTTCATATTTAATCACCGCTTGTTCATATTTTTTGTTGGACATCAAATTTGATAAATTTTGAACATCAAAAATACTTTTTGACAAATTTCTCAAGAATCACTCTATAAAGTAGTTAACAGCCAATAATCAAGAATTGTACATAGTTTGAAGGTGGTTCTAATGATGCAATGTGTAAGCATGTTTCTCACTAAAAGTATTAAATGAAATTCAAAAAAGTAAAGTAAGGTTTTTGTCAAAAAAGTCGCGTTTCTCAATAAATATGATCAAAATAAATGCTTTCACCTGAAAGAGTGAGAAATTTTGACCATTTTGGTCTTAGAAAGTCATATTTAATTTCTCGTTTTCGGTCCGAAATACCGAAAGAGCGATTTGAAGCGATTTATTCGTATGATCCCTCATGAAAAATGGTTGAAAATCAAGCATTTTTCGATAGACCCAAAAATACAAGAAAATGCAATACAAAGCAGCTACGAGTTACAGATGATGATTGGTAGTAAAGTATCAGTTCAAAATCTTCCAAAAACCATAAAAACAGACTATTAAAATTACTGAATTGGGACATTTTTAACCACAGGATTACATATTCAAAGCTGTTTACTGGATGAATCACATAACGTTTGCTATTTTTCTATAGCTCTCACGGTCAGCAAGCATTTACACATCAATGAACACTCATATCGAATGTGTTTTATAATAACTAAATTCGTTAAAAATCGTATGATTTGAGCATTTTCATCGTGTCTGTGCTTTTGCAAGCAACTTTTATTTATATATAAAACCAGAAGCATATGTAAATATACAGTAGATATTTAATATTAAATATTTTAAATAAACGTCATGTAATTGTAAGATTTATGTAAATTTTTTTTTTTTTGCATATGTTTGTTTGTATTTACCGCTATAAGGGTTTCAGACGTTTGAAGTAAATATAATTCAGAATTGAATTAATTTAATACAGTTACCAAGAAAGTATAAAAAATTAAAAATATATGATCTACATATATTGTTAAATTAATATAAGGTATTATTTTGTCTCCATATAATAATTACATAACGCCAAAAAATCATCATCATCATTATCATCATCATCGTAGTCATCATCAAGACGAAAACATATCGTCACTTATTTTTGCAAATGCATGAAATGGAAAAGGTACAACAGAAAAAAAAAAAAAAAAAAAAAAAAAAAAAAAAAAAAAAAAAAAAAAAAAAAAAAAAAAAAAAAAAAAAAAAAAAAAAATATAAAAAAAAAAAAAAAAAAAAAAAAAAAAAAAAAAAAAAAAAATGGGCTAGAACAGTTCAACATATCGGTATTCCGAATATATAAATTTTAGAAATAAGAACGCAATAAAATTGAGTTACTAAAATCCTGCGAAAATAACTCTTGCGGTTAACAGCAATTTTTTTTTTATAAAAGAGAAAAAAAAATTATTATACAAATGAAAATGAGTCAAAATATGTACAATGTTGAACATAAACTTTTATCCAAAATTGATTCATCTATTAGGTAACATAGTATTTAATAAAATCAATAATACCAAATAATTTTTGGTTGCTTGGTAGCACAAATGCTTATTGATTTACCGGTTTTGACAAAACAAAATTAGCGCGTTTTCTATTTTATAGTGGTAAATTCTAATAGGTAAAGATTCAGTATATAAACTATATAGTTGGTGGATTAACTAATTTAGAAAAGTTTCTATGAAACATTTACTACTTATTCAGTAGACATTACAACTGTGCAAATGATAGTGACTCCGGTCATCCTATCAAAGAAAACTGTCTTAAAATATCTACCATCTTGAAAAAAGTAAACGGTAATATCCAATAAAAATTAAATCAGCCTTCCATTAGTGTAACCACTAGTTTAAGTAGTATGAAGAAATGAAAATGAAAATATACATTGCAAACTGAAAATTCATTTAAAAAAGACTCATTTTTTTTTTTTAAAAAAAAAAACATTTACATTTGAAACTTGGGGGATCATTGCGAAAATCACTTTTTTTTTAAGCCGATTTGTAGAACAAATATCGTCATCTGGGGTTTTCGCAACTTCTCCAGTAAGATGTTTCTTTCCATTTTTTACTCGGCAGTTCAATTAAAGTGAAAATTTTTCCATCTCCTATATTCTAATAGAAACCTTTATATATAACTAACATGTCCTCTTTTTTTTTCTTCTTTTTTCTTGAATTATTTCCTTCTCTCTTTTTTTTTTGAACTAAACGCGTTTCTTACATTTCAAAAATTCATATTAAACATTAACAATGACAACCAATTCACATCTTCAATTATGTGTTAATGATTTACTTCATCCTACAGAGAAATCAGAATCATTGTTAGAAGCTCTCACATCATCTCAGCTCGAAGAAATCGAAAAGACATTATCCAAAATCAAAAACAAAAAGCAAACAACACAAAATGGTAAATATTTAAAAGAAAATCCTTTTTTTTTTTATTTCATTTTTTTTTTAATCTGTCAAATGTCAAAATATTTATCTATATTTTTGTTACCATAGTTACCACATCTAATCAAACCCCAATGTCACAAACAGCAAATCCTTCTGCTTTACATCATGATTGGGCCTTAGTAGCTGCTCAAATTGCAAAAGCTTTAGCTGATAGTATTACAACTGCAGCGAATACATCTTCATCTAACAACAACAATAACGTAAAATCTGCATCGAATAATGCTAAGCCACATGTATCTTCCCCACTTACTACCGGAACAACTTCCGTTAAATCTCCTGTTGCTTCAACTACTTCTATATCTTCAACATCTTCAAAATCCTCTACAAATACCAACAATACACCTACATCTCCTTCATCTCCTTCATCTAATACTCCCGCCAATCCCGCTTCTTCATCTACCGCCGCTACTGCTGCTGGTTCAGTAGTACCTAATCATGAACCTCGTACTGAAATCCGTGAAGGCGTTGAATGGGTTAGCTTTGTCTATTCTCATCATCGTGTTTTACGTCGTTATTCCATTCGTACAGACGTAGATCAAGTTGACCTTGATGTCTTGGATGATAAATTCAAGAGCGAAAACTGTGTAAGTTTCAACTTTCTTTCTGTTTAACATTGTAGGCAAGGGGCCAGCATGATAAACAAATGTTTGTCATCCTAAATCCTTTCTCCGTATACAAATCCAGCTTTTTTTGCGGGGTTGCCTATCAACTGTTCCTTGACCTAAAAAGAAAAAAAAAACTAACCATGATTTCTATTGTTTGTAGGTTTATCCTCGTGCTAATCTCCCTCGCGATGAATACAAAGGCAACCGTTGGGCTTATGAAACTGAATGTAATACCTTGGGTTGGAAGCTCGCTCATCTTAATTCCGCCGAAATTGCTGGCAAGCGTGGTTTGATTCAACGTGCTGTTGATTCTTATCGTAATCGCTATCCTAGTATGCGTTCTCGTCGTGTTGCTCGTCAGGAAAAATTATTAAAGGGCACTCTTCGTAAACGTAAGCAACGTGAATCAGAGGAGCTTCTCGAAGATGAGGAGAGATCTGTCAAATCTGTCAAAAGCGATATTGATACAACCTCCGCTACTAATGCTGTATCCACATCTACTGCTACTTCCGTCAATACTGAATTCCCCAAGACTGTTACCATTGATGATGGCGCTGGTGGCTCGAAGAACCGTATCCGCATTAACGTTGAAACTGTTTCTCTTGATGCTATTGATGTCCAATTCCGTAAGGCTAATTGTGTTTATCCTCGTGCCATGGAGATCAATACACTCTCTCCTTTTGCCTCTCAACGTCAAATTGAAGAAGCTAAATGTAATGAATTAGGATGGAAATTAGCCTGGTTGAATCCCAAGCAACTTGCTAACCGTAAAAACTTACTTCAACGTGTCCTTGATGTTTATCGCACTAAATTCTTACCTGAATTGAATCCTCGCAAGAACTCTCTTCGCATGACTAGTCCTCCTAATCGTCTATCCATCGACACTGATATGTTAACTGCCAAAACTGAAACTGTTGCCTCTTCTACTCCTTTAACTGTCGCTGCTCTTGCTGCTCAACAACATCATTCTACTGCAAAGGTTGTTCGTCGTGGTGGTCGTGGTGACAGAAATGATGATAACGAATCTCTTTATAGCGGCACTACAGATTCTCTTGATTTCCATGATTGTTTCTCTCCTCCTGCAGATGCTACCTCAAGCCCTTCTCTCTATTTGGACACTACCAAGGTTGAATCATGCAATTCTCCTTCCACATCTGACTCACCCATGCTTTTATCCCCTAATGCTTCCATCAATGAACTCATGTTATCTATTCCTACTACTTCTGATAATTTACTCTTTAGCAATTCTCAACATCCATTGTTTGTAGAAAATGGTCATGATTCTTGTCGTCTTAGTATTAGCAGTGGCAGTAGTGGTGGATCTGATTTGGCAGCCTCTCCCTACATTAAGCCCGAGCAATTAGATGAAACACTTTTCAAGGATACTGCCATGTTTGAATTGTATGCCGAGCCCATTCAATTGCCCTCTGCTGGTGTCGATTTTGAGCAATGCGATTACATCAAAACTGAAGATGATCATTTGATGGATCCTCTTATGAGCCAATTATTCTACATTTAAACCACTAATTCATTTTCTTTAATTTTTGTACATATACCACATTTTTTCAACTTAAAAAAAATTAACTTACCTTCCTAATATTTATTGGCATTTTTCTCCACCCCATTCTACTTCTTTTGTAAATCAAAACTATATAATTATAATAAAGTATCTCTTTATTCACATATCATAATCACAAAGCAGTAATTTACTTTTTGAAATCTTTTGCAGGATTTCTGGTCTCAACATTTAGCTATCATGGTTTTTTTTTTTTTGGGTGGGGGGAGGGAGGGTTTTATTTTTCAGAAAGATCTTATTGAATTTACATTAAATACAAAGAAGGGGAGGAATGTAAAACTAATTGTAAATAAACAAAGAAAAGAGCGAGATACTGATTCAGTCAAGGGATCATATCATGTTCTATTGATCTATTTGTGTGGGTTCTCTTGTTTTCTTTGGGGAGAATGAATGTACACTCCAATACGTCACACTTTTTGTGTTTTGTTCAAGGAGTTTTATCACTTACACAATGATGCTATTTGCTATTTACTCTCTCAGTATCCAATGCCACCATTTTTTACAACCTGAAACATATTTATAATGGCATTTAGTAAATTTAAATAATCCCTACATCATCTTTCTTTTGTGGTTGTAGTTTCAGCCTTCAACAATGAAACTATATTATTTCTAAGCCTAATTTTTACCTTTTATTTTGTTAATCAATTTTCTGCAATAGCATCTAATTCAATTTATACAGCGCATAGCTGAAAAGAGCAAATATATTCGAAAATCATGAAAGCTAATAAATACCAAAAAAAAAAAAAAGGCTGTAGGTCATCGCTACTGCCTAATTCACCATTTATTCATTTTTAGTACAAATCAAGCATTTAGCTACTTGAAAAATGCAAACTGCTGTGTACTGTAATCTGTAAATTGCTTTGTACCTCATCAAAAAGTGGATATTAGAACTTTTAAAATTTGAAAATAAACCCAATTTTTATTCCTGCTCTACTTTTTTTTTTTTTCGTTAAATAACACCAAGGAAAAATATATGCCATTGTACCTGAGATGCTCAACTTCAATCCAAAAACAAGTATTCGAAAATATCCCACTTTTTACTATTGCTATAACGCTTTCAGTGCTAATGTCTCAGATCGTTACACGTATTTCACTATTAAAAATCAAAAATTTGAGCTCTCATATCTCTACAAAAAACTAAGATATACTAACATTTTTTAATAATAGAACTTACTTGTTTTGAAGCTCTTTATAATATATTCAAGTTTGAAAAAATTTGGACACTTTTTTTTTTTGATATTTTTTGTATAGTAAATTTTAGAATATTCGTTAAACTGATGAGCAGCAGTTATTTTTTATTCCCGTTATAAATCCTGGTAAGCTCTAATAGGTCTAATTAAATTTTCCCAAAAATATTGTTTTTTCGCAGAGATGTCCTCAAAATATATAAAAAGAAAAAAATATCCTCAATTTTGCTCTCAAAAAAGACCAATATACCCTCGTTTCAAGTTTCGAAGTTGAAAAAAAAAAATTCACAAAAATCTTGTTTTCTCTACGAAAAATGTAGCTAAAGAGTTCATTCAATAGCTTGATCGGCAAATAATTTTACTGCGTACTATATCAGTTTTTTCGATTTTGAAATATACTTATAAAAATGGTGTCTACCCTTAAAAAAGCTTCTAAAATTTCAGTCGCATTTTACTCAAAACTTAATGCAAAATATATGTTTAAATTTTATTTAAACAAATTTAATATTTAAATCTGTACAAAAGCTATTTAGTGCACTAGCTCAACTTACTTTGCAGCTCATGAGTCATTAGACAATTTTGTTTTTCGAATCATTTTTTGATCGGTTTGTCATCAGATCGATTTTGGGACTCAGCTAACAACGGCTTTACGAGTGAGGATAAAAATATGGTACTTTTTTTATGGTACTTTTTTTATATTTTATGATATCCTTCAAATTAAGCACTATGACAGTATAAAATTTATAATAGAATAATACTAGAGTTTAGTTATTATGTATATAAACATATTATAACTAACTTTGGCTGTTTATCATTAAAATATACATAGCATGAAAATTATTTAAATAAAAAAGCGCCATATTTTTGAGCGACAGAAAAAATTCAGGTACCTGAAAAAAATATGGTACTCCGTATTGCTATAGTATGCTTGTCAAAAACACATTGTATACGTGGTAAAACTAAATGTAAAGAATGAGAAAAAATAAATGCAATTATCGCCGCAACTTTATTCATAAGTAAAAAAAGAAAGAAAAATGTGTGCTAAAAAATGAGCTAGTTAAAACTGCTATGTTAATTATGGTTCCAAGGCTTTATTTGCGATACTTTTACCTTCGATTATAATGACTAGTGCTATCTCTCCAGAAAGAAGTATCAACGTGGATCAAACTTGTGTCAATGGATTCATCTTCTAGTATCATCTGTAAGCAATCGTTTTGGTGACCATTGATTAGTGGCCACTGGTCTTTTTAAGTCAACGGTTAGCCAATGGTTGCGATTGATATTTTGCATTAACAAAGGAACTTTTGATCGCTTTCCTTGCTTGTTAGCGAATTATAAACACTGTCCTCGTTATGGGAGCGTATATATTTTGGTTCCATAATTAAGATGAATAAAGCAGTTTATAGAATCTGTTGGCAGCTACCCATTTGAGTACAAGATTTAAGTACCTGAATTTTTTCCGTCGCTCAAAAATATGGCGCTTTTTTATTTAAATAATTTTCATGCTATATATATTTTAATGATAAACAGCCAAAGTTAGTTATAATATGTTTATATACATAATAACTAAACTCTAGTATTATTCTATTATAAATTTTATACTGTCATAGTGCTTAATTTGAAGGATATCATAAAATATAAAAAAAGTACCATAAAAAAAGTACCATATTCTTATCCTCACTCTCCTGACTCAGCAAAATTTATGTTTCAGCATACAAAGAATAATACCAAAAGTATTAAAGCGTCTCGTAAAAGAATGCAAATTCAATTTAGTAAATTGGATCTTTCAGTTCATGTTTTATGGGCTAAAACACCTTTCAAATTGACCGTTGTTTAATAACAATGTGTATATGCAAAAAGTCCTCCTATATTCTATAATAAGCAACATTATGCAACTTAAAGTTGCATTAATAAAGTATCTTTAAAAAAAAAAAAGATTCGGCTGAAATCTTCGTAATGCTGTTTGAGTTTCTAAAGATAGTATTTTCTCTTGATGTACTGATAGTGTAGCTGCCTAAACGCAAAAAATTTTGCTTTGCGTCCCTGAATGACATTTGAATTGAAAATTACAATACAATGTTAAAGTGTACGTGCTCCTGATGCAACAATTGCTTTTTTAACATCATACGCAATATTTGAGCATTATACAAGTTTATATAAGGCAACCAAAAAAAAAAAAAAAAAAAAAAAAAAAAAAAAAAAAAACTAATTAATTTAGTTATTTAATATCATATAGAGAGTAAATTTTTATTTTTTCTCAAGGTTTTTGCACTTTTGTGGATGCTTTAAGACCGTATGTTACAAAGAATCGTTAGTTTTATCTATTTACTCTATACCAAACCAACAAAAAACCCTGTAAAAAACAATATCATTGACAAATAAGTTTTGAACTGTTAAGCCCCACGAATCAGAAGAATATAATACATGAAGGCCCATTGGAATATTAGAATCAGAAAAAGAGGCAAAGTAAGTTGGCCTAGCGCGTTAAATGCTGCTTTGGGTTCTACATTAAAGTAAAGAGAAGAAGAAGAATATAGATCTAACTTCTGATAAATTCTAATTTGATTTGTTATCCCTTTTTCAAAGTTATATACTTTTGGTATATAATTACATATCTCCCATTCTCTCATAAATATCAATTAAAAATATTATGACATATTAGCATTAAATGGGTGAAAACATAAAATATATATTACAGAAAACTTCATTTCTTGGCCTAATACATAATCTCTTAAAATACTATAAATAATCATACAAAATTCTCTACTGTAGTATTAGCTACTGGTGTGTTTGATTCAATAATGAAGGGTTTAAAGCGGCAGCTTCATAATTCAAGTGTTCTAATCTCTCCTTGTATTTAGATAATTGATCATTTAACATGTGTATATACATGACAGAGCCTCTCAGTATTGTGCCTTTGTTGAGTTTTCCTTGACACATATTTTCAGGCAAAAGTGCACCCAAATTTCTGATATTATCATTTATATTGTTTCGTCTTCTTCTTTCAACTATAATAAAGAAATCTGTTAATTTACTACAAACACATGCAATTGTAATCACAAACCTGCATTATGTGATTCTCTTCGATGTCTTTTTTTTTCAACTACATTTCGTTTACTATTTGTCAATTTAAAAGCATTATAAAGGTACACAGATTTGTTATGAACACAAAAATTATTTGTTTGTAAATATATGTAGGTTTACCTCTTTTTTGCATGATTATCACCTTGATTTTCCTCTTCTTCACCATTGTCTTCATCATAGAAGTCTTCAACATCAGCGACGATTGATGGTTTATTAAAATCCTCTTTAATCAAACTCAAGGAACTTTTATTTTTATGAGAAGCACTGTTTCGATATTTATTGTTTGTTGTCACTTTAGAGTGTTCTTCTGCACTGCCCATAAACAATGGGGACTCATATTCTGTTTTGATGTTTCGAGTAATATTTGTTGGATAATATGGGTTGTAATTACTATGAAAATGTTGGGGTTTATCTTGATATTCTTCATTGGGAACAATGTATGAGGATTTTTGCTGTTGCTGTTGCTGTTGCTGTTGATGTTGATGTTGATGTTGATGTTGATGTTGATGTTGATGTTGATGTTGATGTTGATGTTGATGTTGATGTTGATGTTGATGTTGTTTTTCCCACATTGATTCTGATTGATGATTTAAATGAGAGCTAGAGCCATAAAATTGCCCTTGATTTAAAACCAGATATTGTTGTTGATATGGTGCCTGTGTTGGTTGTTGAATACAACGATTATTGTTGTTATATAAATTTAATGAGTTGTTGTATGCTGTTGTTATAGTAGTATCCATTTTATAAATTACAATATGTGATAATCAAGGAGAAAAAAAGAAAGAAAGAAAGGAAAAAGGGCAATATTTCATATTGTTACAGAATAATCTATTATTACTATTAATGCTTTAATATACGAAACAACAGAACAGTCTGAATTGTAATTATTCAGGAGGTTCATATTGTCTTTAGTACCTTAATCGAAACATTAAAGGATTATTTCGGTGCTACGGAACCAAATACGCAAGTGCATTTAGGCAACCTTTTTTTTTTTTTTTTTTTTCTCGGTTCAATTCTATTTTCATTTTTTTATTCTTTTTAAAGGATTTTTTAATGCTTTTAAAAGTAGCTTTTCCCAATAAAAATATGCAATTATAAACTCTTAAGCCCAGATCATACATTTAGAGAGAGAGAATTCGGGCTATAATGGCTATAAAATAGATCTCTTCAGGATTGGTATACGGTTTTCTGACATCCATTTGAAATGCAATGATTTTATGATTTTGGGCATCAAGTGTTGTAATTGATTGAAAGCAAACAATATCAGCAAATACTTTACATTATTATGATTATTGTACCAAATTAAATTTTCTGCTTTTCTGCTTTTCTGCTTTTCTGCTTTTCTGCTTTGGATCACAAAAGGAAATACTTTAAAATTTATATCTATAAAATTTGGTTCCATACAAAAGGTTTTATTATTATCAAAATTACAAAAATTACATGTTTGCAGCAAAAATCATGGCAGAAGCAGCTCCTGCATTGGCACCAGAATTATCAGAGCTAGCATTGTTACCAGAATGAGCAGTTGAACCGCCACCAATAGGAGCGTTCTTAAAGGTATCTTCATCATCGTCATTCCAAGGTTTTCTTTTTTGCATGCCTTCAAGACCATAACCAGCCTTATCACCCATATTATAAGTTTCAGGAGAAGCATCGTTTTGTTTATTACCATCAACAAAAGGTTGAGGAGGCAAAGAATAGGTAATTTGAAGACGTTCACATTCTTCTTTCAATTCCATCATAAAATTATTATGACGAAGCCAGCGACCTCCAGGATCTTGCCAATTTTGAGTGTGTTCAAAGTAAAAAGATAGATTAACAATATTTTGATTTTGGAAACCAGTGATATTTGTAGAAGCCGAATTTGTTGAATATAACTTTGGGAATTGATTACACCATTCAATCATATGGTCTGTGATTTTTCTGATCTTCCAAGAAGGCGTTGCGAAACTAATTTGAAGTTCTAACAGTTGTATTGGCATTTTAGTTTTTTTTTATGATGAGCTGTTTTAATATATGTCATTACCAACTGTTTCTCCTGTGCGACCTGATCTTCTAACATTGATAATATACTGTGTTGTGAGAACTGAATTTTTGGCATAAACAATTGAACCATCCCATTTACTATTATAGAAATGTTAGTATAAAATTTATGTATATTTTATACAATTTTTGTAACACATACAGAAAGGTAGTAACTAATAATCCAACATTATGAACAACCCAATTTTCACCTTGAATAAGAACTCTATCACCGGAATCAAAGGGATGCTATCGTAAATACAAAATTAGATAATGGTAATATTTGAATACTGAAATTGACTTACAGTAACAAATACAAAAATTATTGCCTCAAACGCATCTTTAGCTGATGTACCAAATACAAAACTAGCAGCAACAAACGCACTCCAAAGTGGCATCAAATCAGTACCAACATCAACACCAAAAGCAGCACAAACGATAATAGCCCAAATGATAACAAAGATAATCATCAAAATAATGTCTAATTTACCAGTAGCTTGAGATAAATCACGCATAGATCGAGTTAAATTTTTACGCTCACGGTAAATTCGGATACAACCCGATCTCAACTCTCTTTTACTAATATCACCATTTCCATCGGTATCAAAAAGACTAAAAGCAAAAGTAGCCTCCTTGGTAGTTCTAAAGAAAGGATAGAGATCGGCCTCAACAATAGTATCACGATTACTATCAGGTCCTACTATATTTGTGTAAATTTTTTTGGCTAAATATTTGGCTTGTTGATTTGAACTGGCGGTTTGATGAGTAGCTTTAAAATTATTGTTTTGTGATACAAATTTATTGTAGCCACCCTTTAAAAGCTTGCCAGGTATAGCGGTAGTACTTAGGCCGAAATCACGGGTTGCACCAAAGAAACCTTTTTCGTCTTGGCTGTTTCGAGAAAACCATGTGTTCTCTCTTGACAAAGGAGGAGGACGTGGAGGCATGTTGCCTTCATCTCCGGAAGGAGTATCTGGCTGGCTAGGAGGTATAGCGTTTTGTTGATTCTTTTTCATTTTGTGTGTGAATTTATTAATAAATCCTTTCTTTTTGGTATTATTATTATTATTATTATTATTGTTATTAGAAGGCATTTCATCATAACCAGGTGAAGATTTGTTAATAATATCGGGTGTTGTTGTTTGTTCTTCTTTTAGTGTAAAATCATGCTTTTCATCATCAGATCTATAGTTACCTCGATCTTCTAATGGAGGAATAGCAATCAAGGTATCCATATTTTGAGTTGGGAATTTTACGTTTGATTTACCATCAGTGTATTGTTGTTGATTAGCAATGATAGATTTAGATTGTTGTTGATTGGGATTGGCATTCATATAATGATCATTGGGTGTATTTTCGTCCATAGAATGTGATCTACTTGGCGTATTTGGGGTTGTACCACTGGCAGTCTTATTTTTACGACGGATACGTTTCATAAGAAATTCCTGTGGATTCTTTCTCTTCATCTTTTTGAGTCTATCCAATATGCGGAGTGCTTTGTCGTTGTCTTTAATTCGATCTCCATATGCCTTCCTAATGAACCGTGCAACAATATAATTAGTCAACTAAATCATTTATAGTATTGAGTAATAACTTACTTGTGGAAGGATGTAACTATTATAAAAAAAAAATTAAAGTTAGTACTACATTACCGTAGTATAATCTGAAGCTGTATTACCAATTAATTGTAAAATAAACTTTTCTATGAAAAGAAATAGTGTCGCAAAGAAAAAACATTCCCAGATGCTATAGAAAACACCAACATAAGAAGGTTCAGACTCATACTTGTTGCCTTCTTCGGCAGTAGAACTAATCAATGGTAAGGGAATATGGGCTTTAATAAATGCCCATGAACCCCAAGCCCATGCAGAGATGGCAAATAACTTGATATAGATACGCAAAGCCATATAATACTACCAAAAAAGAAACATAAGCTATTGTTTTATTGTATGATTTTGCAAAACTTACAGATAATCTCATACGAAGTACTTCGGTAGATTGAGGTCTCAAATAACCAACACCTTTTTTGATTGCCCAAGGCACTAATTCAACAAATAATTGTGACATAAAACCAATCCACCACATAAAGCAGATCCAGGTAAACCATAACTGCAAGCCATAAGAAGTTCCGCTTACTCGATCTCGATAAGCAATAAAAATAGCAACGTCGATAGCAATGAAAATACAACCAAATAAGAGAATACAAGTCCATGCAATATGCGAAGAATTCTTATTCAAACAAATAATAACACTATTTTGTGCCAATGCACCTCTTGTCTTCTTTCCATCAGCTTCATCTTTCTTGTCCATTTCATCATCATCGTCTTCTCGACCTGCCCAATCAAAATCTTCGTTAAGAGTCCGGCCATCAATGTCATTTGATGGTAAGATTAAAGCAGGGCCAGCAAGAGCTTCCAAAGGTACAGTAGATGGAATACCATCATCAATTAATAGACGATCATCATGGTATTCGTCGTCATCTGTACTGATAACAGATAAGGAAGAAGGGTGTGCTCTAGCATTTAAAGGTCGTTGAGCCTGATGTGTGGGTTCAGGTGAATTGTGAGCTGTTGATGGCTCATCTTGATGTAAGGTAGTATCATTTATATTATTGTTATCATAAAGCTCGTGTTGTTGACGATCTTCCTGTTTTAAATTGGCTTCATCCTGTACTTTTGGATCGTACATTGCTATTTCATTTAATTTGATAGGTAAATAAAATAAAACTGAAAATTATACAAAAAAAAAAAAAATGCTAAAGAATAATTTAAGAATATCCGCACTGGATTAGGCTTAAATTAATATAATTTCAAGAAAGAGAGAGTAAAGGAAAACTCTTGCAAGATCTCAAAATTTATTTTAGTGTGGATTTGAGAATACAAGAAAAAATTTAGTGTTATTTCGGGGCTTATGTTGTTATTTTCGTTCACCTGAACCAGGGCAAAAAGAGCGGGGAACTCCATCAATCGATAAAATCTTGGATGATGATGAAAAACTACTTAAAGTACTACCTAAATATATTCTACCAGAAAAAAAAATATATAAGCAGTTAAAAATACCTTTCAAGTATTAGAAAACGCAAAATAGATTAAAAAGAAAATATAATCAAGGGGCAGAAAATTATGATAGCATCATTTTTCACATTCTCGTTCTGAGTTCTGTAATTTAAGTAATTTGAATTGCCTTTAATGGACCACATTGGTTAGAACTATACGTCATTTTACACTTAATTCAGGTTATCAGTTATCACAGAGTTTCAGTGCTACATTATTTCGTCAGATTGAAGTCTCAAAATACTTTTTGTCTTGGCTTCCATTAATTTTCGCTCATAATTTTGAAGATCTTTTCGTTTTCCATTAGTATTGTTTTTTTTTTGGTGCTAAAAAAGCTTATCGAGATATTTTACCACAATTATTACATGTCTAAAAAAAAAAATTGTCTGTAACACAAGTTATTGTAACTATAAAAGGAGCTTTCCGAGAAAAAGTTAATAGTATCCATGGCTCTTTAGTCTTATCTGAGGGATTTCTTTCCTGTTTACAAGATGTAATAAACTAGTTAAGGTTTGAACGTTTCAGGTTGATATTGCTAAATTGTCTTAGAACTCATGGTACCTTACCAAATTTACTATATTTGCCAATTAGCTATGTATATTGTTTCAGTGTCGCTAATTTGATAACAATGCCTTTATTGTATCGATCTTACTTTTCTTAATTCATATTTTCTTGCATGACAAAATGTTTGACCATGTACAATATATTATACACCATAGCAGAGTATTTTGTTAAATATATATCATGATTTCTTGAGATCAATATAGCAGAGATGGTGCTAAAATTTTCATCTTAGCGGCGTCTCGATTAAAATCAGATTTACGTACTATACATAATTCACTGCATTTCGCTAACATGGCTTGTCGTTTGTGATCGAACTACTTCTTTATAAAAAATGCAAAAGGTAATAAAAGCAATCAGCCATTGAAGACAAAATTGTCCAAATTCAGTCTGATCGGTACATGCTTACATATGCATATATTTATACCTGAATTAGGTAATTCCTTTTACGTTTCGGTTTTAAGGAGACAGTTATAATACATCATTATTTGCTTTTCATATTGTATTTGATTTTGTTGAGCAAAAGACTACATACTGGAGCAAAAAAAAGCCTGTTTAACAGGGATTAAAAACGAGCCTAGCTTCCGTTAATAATTAAACGCTCGGCCGATTTACGATAGTTGCCCTTGTTTAAATGCAATGTATAGATGATGCTGTCAAATATAATTGTACGGAGACTAGTGCATTTTCCCAGTAGCACGAAGATATGTCATATAAATACGAAATTTGTAAATGGTTTCAAAAATCGTTGTTTATCTAAATTAAATCTTAATAATGGTAGTTATAGCTAAAGCAAAAAATTACAAAATCAGATGTGGTAAAACCTATCACAATGAAAACAATACTCATTGCCTACAATTAAAGATCAATCGCTTAATATGGTAACATAATGCAGTAAAAGTTACATTGAATGAATGAGATGAAGAGTTAATAAATTTGATCATAAAACCTGAATAATTTATTAAATATATATTTGCATACGCTCTTTATAGCTCCTGTTGATAAATAGCCGGAGGAAGATATTGTGGTTCTCTATGCTTGATGTGATCCCGGCGGTTGACCTTTAGATATCGTTGCAAAATACAGAAATTTTCAATTTCATGGTATTGATATCTTTGGCAATTCATTTCCAAAGAAAGGTGAAAAACCTGCAAACACAAAATATAAAGCAGGTAATTTAATAGACAATACCCCTTATCCAGACAATACATTTGAAACTGTTTATTAACGCTTGTTTAGCATGGAATTACAATCAAACAGTGAGAAAATGTAAGAAATTAATCAATAATCTAGGTACATTACTGTTAATTTTATTGCTTATACATTCATATATATAAAACTCAAAATGTTTTATCGTGTGTTGAAATCAAGAGATTATATTAAGCTGGCCAAAGTAATTTATAAATTTAAATATACAGTGTGCAACTGAACTAAATTTGAATCTTCCTTTACCAGTAGCACGATCATACAAAAATGCTTGAATATGGCCTTCTCCTTAGAAAACAACAAAAACTAGTAAATACACACACTTTTATTACGTAGCAATTATTTAACAACTAACACTGTAGTTACCCAGCTGAAAGATACCAATTATCACAAGTTATAGCTTCTTACATCTCTTGTAAGTTATCAGGTCATGCTAATAAAGCAGCGTTTACTATACTATAAAGCCTGTCAATCAGCGACCATTTTTCTGTGCAAGAGATGAAATGATGACAAGGTGTATAACCATAAGGGTAGATGGCATCTTCATGACTTTATCATTGAACTTAACTATACATAATGATGCTATTTCAGCTGTTTTTGAAGGCCTTGACACTCGAATAACTGAAAATTATCTAGAATGGAATGGCCCCAGCGGGTACAAGGAGCATTTATTAGATTGCAAGATTGAGTTAGCAACTAACGAAGCTCAAGTCTGTAATACAATTATTGCTCGAAAACCAATCCACTATACAGAGTAAAACATAATCGATTTATCAAAGAGAAAATTATATTGATTTTTTTTATGGGTTTTATAATAAATAAATGCATCGAAGTAATTCTTTACATAACAACAATTTGCATATGAGCTATATTAAATTAGCTTTCAAGCCTACCTTAATTATGATTATATGCTTACATGATAGTTCTATATAATCCCAATATTATTGTATGTATATACTCATCATGGTACGTACACTTCAGTACGTTATTATTACAATATTTATGTCGAAGAATGATTTGTTTTTTCTCATAAATTCAAAACAGAAAAAAAAATCCAAAAATTAAAGATTATTTAATACTTAATTATTATATTGTAAATACAACATGTGAAATGTAAAAGCTTTTCAAATGGTTGCCAGATGCATATGTATATTGATGTTATACGAACAAAATTATTATAAAATTGGAGCCTGTCATCTTTTTTTATTACTAAACCCTTAACCCTTTACTAACTATTTCTTAGGATATACTGTTGTAGACACTGCAATAATATTAATTAGTCATGTATTATGCTACATACCTATTTTCATATCTAATCAAGGACTCAAAAACGCGTACAATTTACTATGTACTCCTTTTGTAAAAACTGGATCCCGTTTTTCATCCCTACTCAAATCTTTTTTATGCCACAAAATAACACCAAGAAAAAATTATATATCAATGTACCTGAGATGCCCAACTCTAATCCAAAAACAAGTATCCAAAAATGCCCTATCTTTTACAGCTGTTATAACGTTCTCAATGCTGCTAATGCTTCAGATATTTACAGGTGGTATTTCACTGCTTGAATTTAAATACGCCCTTGTTGGTGGCAGGGCTGAATGGTTAAGGCGTGTGATTCCCAAGCGCAAGGTCTCGAGTTCTAATCCTGTTGTAGACAAGTTTGTTTGATAATGTTATGTAGTGTTGTATTTCCTGTTTAGTGTCATCGTCGCAAACCCACCATTTTTCGTATGACGTTTCTCTGCATGCCTGTTTAACTCTGGATGCAACACTTTATTAGTAGATTTCTTTCCCCGCTTTCATAATATCATCATTATCGCAACCTTGTTTATATAGTAGGCCCACTTGTGGAGACCTCTCAATCTCTTGACCATTGTCTACGTTGTGCTAGATGAAGCGTTATTGTAGGAGTTTCATGTATATTAAGTCCACGTTAAATAATAATAAATAAAGTAATATCTGATTTATTAAGAATTGTATGAAATAAATTTAACGTAAAAATTACCGTTTATTAATATGGTTTAAATAAGGGTTTATATAGTTATTGGAAATATTATGTGATAAGATCTAATGGATCTGATATAAATTATTATTTATTGATAAATGTGTAGAGATGTAATATATTATGCTTCAACGATAATATTGCTATAAGCTATGTTTTATTGTTAGTTCTTCCTGATAAACAGAAACCAGATACGGAACAATGGGACTTCTCAAGTCTTTCAAAGATTTTCTAATTTTGGAATGTTGTAATTTTGATAAATCAACTAGCTATCTGAGATAGCATTTAGCACAATAAAGAAGATGTTCAATGACTTTGCTGATAATGTATCATTAATAACCTACATAGATGCCAAGGGGCACTAGTATTAGAACGTTTATCCATACAAAACTATAGAAAGAGGAATATTTATCTTTCAAAGAAGAGCTCCTTAGTTCAATATATTTCGGTTAACTTGATAATAAAACCTACCCTTATTTAATTAACTTTCATTCTATTGTTAAAGTATTCAAAAATTTGAATTAATTCTGTAAGTTTATATAAACTAGAATAACTTTTAAAATCAAATACAGCTGAAATTTACAATATGTGAGAATTTACTAGACAAAAAGAGCCAACAAAGTAGACACTAAGTCATCACCAACATCGTAATTTTAATTAGCTGTTGCTATGTATTATACAAAAAAAGTTTATTTGAAAGAAAAATAATATATAGAAGATTTGCATTTATACCACACCACCACTATACCACCACCACCACCACCACCACGGCAAAAAAAAATATTGTGTGAATTTAATAAAATTCACCGCCGTCATGCGACATATTGAATGATTAAAGTAGTGCTATAAAATACAAATAAAGAGATGCTTAAAGGGATTTTCTCCTTGGATTTAATAATGTAATTCCTTATTCCTCAAAAATGTAGTACAACAAGAATCTTTTTTAAATTGAATTAAAGTATTTAAATTGAAAAACTATTTTACTATCCTGCTTCGATTCACAACGAGTTGTTCTACTTTTGTAATTACTATATTTTCCATTTTTTTAAACATCCCTACATACCATTCTTGCAAAAAATAACAATTTTGACGAATTTTCTCCCGATTTTCATACATCGTAGGTGTAGCGGCGATTTAAAATAAAAACTTTCTGATGATGAAAAAAATTGATAAAAACGATCCTAAAATTTTAAAATGCAAAATTAGTATCAAAATTGTATAGTAATCTGGCTTGCTTTACTAAGTAATCTCAACATGAAATTTAATTTTGCATCTAATCATATACTTATTAAAAACTTTTGTCACCAAAAATTTTGTAAAAAAAGCAAAAACATAAAAATCAGTTTTCAATGATTCTAAAAATACTCTTATAATAGATTTTTAAAGCTAGTGTTACAAAAAGCTAAAGCACAAAAATGCCTATTATTTGAGGCATAATTTGTCACTCTAGAGCTATTTTTCGTAGAGCTATCAGCTTTTTTCGAAAAAGTCAAATTTTGGTCGAGGGTCTACAAGGGAAAAATTCATGATTTTTCGAAATTGATTTTATGGTAAAATATGATAAAACTAAATGAAAGAATCATTTTTAGCTTATAAAGTTTGTGCTTAAGCGGTTGCTATTTCGAGTTACAGTCCATTGAAGTTGCGTTTTCGTATGCTTTTAATGGAAATAATTTTATAAATAATGTATGGGCTTAATTGGAATTTTTGCTAAATTTATTTTGCTTCTTTATATTTCTGTTTTGCAATATCACTCTTTGAGGTTGCTTTAAAATTGCAATAATTATCAACTGAAAAGTAAATTTTGTGGCAATTTTTTCGATATTTTAAGATATAGTCCGCATAAAACGGAGTTTGATAATTCAGGCACCACCGTAATTTGTGTTTGATATGCAGCAGTAAATCTACTCTTTGAAGGGATTTTTTTTTGGCACAGCCTTTACGGCAACGTTGTAAAAAGTATTCCAACATACATATTATTGGGTTTTTGCTTATTTAGTGAAGGTTTAGCATTACATTCTTAAATGGTTTCAAATGTTCTAGATTGGAAGCCTACTGTGAAAAGTAGTCATGAATTGAGTTCGTGGCGTTTAGGATTGAGTAATTTCTTTTGTTCTGATTTGCCACCACGCTTGTCAATGTTGGCAGCACTATTAGATGAATTGAGAAATGCACCTGATATTACTAAAGTATGGACACTGGAACATACTAGATTAATGAAGCAATAATTGCAAGAATTATTAGTTATCTCAGCAGTATTGAGTTGCCTAAATTACATTATCCAATCTGGGTGTTAACAGATAAGTTTGCTTAGACAATTAATGCTACAATGTATCAAATTATTGGTAACAAAATAAAATAGCTTGGTTTTATTGCACGCAGTTTAAGTTCATTAGAGCAAAGATGGGGAAGTTCCAAACAAGGATAAGCTGCAGTTGCCTATGCTTTTAAAAAATTCCATCAATGGTTGTGTGTGGAAGAAGATTTCGTTTATTTGTGGATAACCGTAGTATTTTATTTCTGACATTCACAACCAAAATTGGATTGAATGGTTGAAAACTATTATGATACAATTTTTGAAATGGATTTTGATTTTGTCTTTTGTAGCGGTATTAACTATTAACAATACCTTGGCTGATGCCTTATTGCGTCTTTTCTGGCCATACAATACACTGGTGGAGAGTTGCAGTAAGCGCTTAATTATTAAAAATAGTATTAATGAAAAAAACTTAATTAAATGAGATATTAATATACAAAGATTGAAAGAAAGAGAAAGCATGTAGCAGACAAGCAGACAACAATATGGTAGAAGAAAAGAAAAGACGAAATTACATGTTGCTAATAAGGTGAAAGATAATCTCAAAGAAGCACATGATGAGCTTATTTTTACAAAACTTGTCAAGAAAAACAGAGGTTCCACTTTATTTACATTGACCCATGACAGTCAGCATGCTCTTAAAATGCAAGCTGAAAGCAAAGCTTTCCATACGGTGGCAACACTGGTTTGTTAGCCATAGGCCATGCATTTCTCCCATGCAAAAATAAGTGGCATTTTAAGTGAGGAGTGCACAGTCTATTCCATTAAGAAGACATAATCAAGATTTGAAACGAGGTTCCCATTTCCTCTTATCTACAATTCACTGCACCCTTCAATTCCATAAAGAGGATATTCACATCAAGCGAACTAATCCTGAAACACCTATAAATGTAGTTCCTTTCATCAAAAATGCCGTGGAAGCCTTATTTTTGCCCGATTTACTCAGAAAAACGGGCCATACGAGGAACCTGATGATGATTTTCTTCAATATCTCAATCAAAATATCAAGCTGGTATTTCTTTTTTTTTTATCTGAATACACATGCTAGCATAAGAAACTAATATTTTTAGTATTTAGGTAGTAGTTGTTATATTAGACATTGGTATACCCTTTTAAACGCATTTGAAGTTCAAATTTCGCTATTTATTATTGTATTATTGGGTGTATTTTTTAATTATCAGATCAAATTGAAGGCAATGCTATATATATATATATATTGATACGTATTACATCATTAACTGTTTAAATATGATTTTTTGTTGGTATTATTTAGTAAAAAAAAAAACACACAGTTGAGCAAGGATGAAAAGTGAGACCCAGTTTTCAAGGGAAAAAAAATAGTTTTCCTTGTTTCTTAGCCTTTCATGAGGTGTAGAATAAACTTAAGAATGGATAGCTTAATGTAACCAATTCATGTATATTTAGCAGCGTCTAAGTTGTATTCTGAAAAGTATTTAGTGTAGAGAAGAAGGAAGATTCCGAATTTGAAGATTGAAACTATAGCGGCGATGCTATAACCATAAGTATTCTAAACGAAAAAAACAGATAATAAAGGCATGGCAAAAATAACCTCGGATGATTTTTGGGAAAAAGATATATATCTTTTGAGATTTTGTATTATAATATATACTGTCCTAATATACTAAAGCGTAAGATTTAAAATATTGCACATATTGACAGTTTTAAAAACTAAAAGCCAAAATTTAAAAAATACACAATGAGCAAGTTAGTTGTTTGGGTAACTCAATTATCGTGAATAATTTATTTAATTGCAAGAAAAAAAAAAGTACAGACTAAAATCTGATATTCTCAAGTTCATTGATAGTGCAAATCAAAGATATCTTAGTTTGTCTTCAAATCCTGAAAAATCCCTTAAAGGTAAAACATACCTAATTTTAGTATATTTTACTTGCATTCAATAATCAACATAAATATTTCATAAAAGGTTTCAATTCCGTGGATAATAGATCATTGATAAATTGACATCTAATAAAGGGAGATATCCGAGAAACGAGATTCAATAGAAAGATCTATCTCAATCTTTTTTTTTTTAAGTTAATTTCTACTCCACACACGATAAAAAGATTATCTGTAGTTTTTTTTTTTTTTATCTTTTCTGAAACATAGAATCACTCTAAAGTACAAACTGTGTTGGTTTGTCCCCGTCACATGAAAGTGTTTATCATATAAATATCTTTGGTAATCTGTCAAATGTTTCGTCTTTTGATTCATCATACATACATATCCGTAAAAAAAAAAAAAAAAAAAAAAAGAAAATGAATAGATTTAAAGTTTTAGGCTTGAGAGCATTTAATCAGCAAGCTAGAATTGGCTTTTTAAGACAGCAATCACGCTTAATTCCTAATACTGCCTCTATCAGCCTCTTACAAAGAGCTTATAGCAAACAAAATTTCCCTCAAACAATGAATGGTTGGGCATGTTACGGTCAAGGCGAACCTTTAAAGAAGGCTGAATTCCCGTTAACTCAGTTCAGTGATGATTCTGTCGATATGGATATTATTTGCTGTGGTATTTGTGGCACTGACATCCATTGTATTGATTCTGGTTGGACTCCAACAAATTATCCTGCAGTTGTCGGACACGAAATCATTGGAAGAGTAACTAGAGTAGGCAAGAATGTGAAACATCTTCAAGTGGGCGACAGAGCAGGCGTTGGCTGTCAATGTGGCTCTTGTCATCATTGTAACAATTGCATGGATCACAAAGAAAATTTATGCGAAGATCATGCTATTTGGACTTTCAATGATCATTGGGCCAATGGTGATACTACTTATGGCGGTTTTGCAGATCGCTGGAGAGGTGACAAAGATTTCGCTTTTAAAATCCCTGACGCCCTTTCTAGTGTGGATGCTTCCTCTATTCTGTGTGGAGGTGTCACTACTTATGCTCCAATGAAGCGATATGGTGTTAGCAATCGTAGTAAGGTCGCAGTAATTGGTTTGGGTGGTCTTGGCCATTTTGGTGTTCAATGGGCTAAAGCGATGGGAGCTCAAGTAGTTGCTTACGATGTGATTCTTGACAAAACTAAAGATGCAAAGGCTCTTGGCTGTGATGATTACGTTCTTATCAATCAACCTGAAGAAATGGACCGCCATATGAACTCTTTTACTCATATTCTTGCAACTAAGATTATTAACCAAAATTGGGATGATTACTTTGCTTTACTTAAAAAGAATGGCACATTCATTATGTGTGATATTCCTGAAGTACCATTGTCTGGTTTAAACGCTCTTACTATGGCAGCTAAACAGATCAATGTTGCCGGCTCATTTATTGGCTCGCCAAATGATATCAAAGAATCATTAGAGTTTGCTGCAAAACATGGTGTTCGAACTTGGGCTCACGAATTCCCTATGGATCAAGTCAATAAGGCTATTGAATATGTCAGACATGGCCATCCTCGTTATAGAGCAGTGCTTACAAACTAATTCTACATTCATATAATTTCACATTTATCCAACCCCTCTCTTTACAACATATTCATTTGCACATAATCTAATAAACTATCTGTTTTTTATAATAATTCCTATTAACCAAAGTTTTACTTTGAAATCATTTACAAATCTATTCTGCGATTTAATATTTTGATCTTGCATAGAACTACTATATGTTTCAGGGTCCAGCAGAAGTTTTTGGCTTTCATTTTTTAGTAGCTTCAGGTCGATACTATTTTTTAGATAAATTTTAATTTTAATATTGATAAGATGTTTTAAATTATTAAATGTTTGATATAATTTACAAGCCAGCCTCAGGTGATTTTCATATTACAATATTTGCTATCTTTTTCAAGTTTCTAGACATTCTGTTAAAGAAACATAATATACTCCAAAAGGTTTATCGCAGCTGAGATGCAATTTCTTTTGAACCAATCTCTGGCTCATTTATAAGAACCCTGCTTTTTTTTTTTTTTTTTTTTGCTTTATCAAAGTCTATTAAAGTCAATCGCTTGACCAAAAGAGGATATACATATCATTGTCCAAGGTTTAATCTCGCATGCTAAATATAATAATAATAATAAAAAAGGGGGAGATGATTTCTGCCTCAAATGATCAAACTTAAATTTGAATCAGGCCATATACTGCAAGGCAACCAAAGCTTAATGTGTTTGTTATCAATCTTGTCTTTTTATGATTATCTGTTTAAATTATTTGGAGATCTTATAATTAAACATTACGGTTTTACCTGAAAAAAGAAAAAACAAAAAAAAAAAATGCCCAAAAACACCCACCAATGTTGAGTTCCAATACAATGCAGAATTTAACTACATGAATTTTTTAAATTTACAATTTTTCGCATCTATTTACTTCTTGTGGATAAAGCATTTGATGACTTCCAACAAGTTGAAAATTTTATGTCTTCATGGCTATACTCAAAATGCTACCATGTTTCGCAAAAAAACTGCTGTTGCTCGTAAAAGTGTTGATGATTTAGCCGACTTTGGTAAAGGATGATGTTGAATTAAATCTTGAAATATTACAATAAATTGACAAATAAAATAGTATACATTACTGGCCCACACCACATCAGTCCACCTACTTATTCTACTATTGAAGAAAGAGAAGAAGCAGCTAAAGACAATTCATCTGAAGGTATTTTGATTGTCAAAGTTGCTATAAAATTTGTATCATTAAATCTGTTGCTATGGAAATATTTTAATTTCATATGATTTTTATTTTATGAATAGAGCATAAACCATTTGGTTGGTGGTATTCACCCAAATATAAGCCAACGCAAGATGGCTTCTTTATAGGTTTCAAGGAATCAATTGAATTTGTCAAAGATATTTTGGTGAAAGAGGTAATTGAAGATGCATGATGAAGTTATAAAAAAATAATTAACAACCACTGTAGGGGCCATTTGATGGCATTATGGGTTTCTCTCAAGGTATTCTTGAATTAAATTAATAATTTAGAATTTAGAATTATACTGACCTGGATTTTGCAACAGGTGCATGTTTTGCTGCACTTTTGACTGAATTATTAGAAGACAGAAATTCTTTCCCTGATTTAATCCCTGCAACATTTGAACATTCACCATTTAAATTCTCGATTATTGTTGCAGGGTTTAAACCTTCAATGCAAGAAGCAACTAATATTATGTTGAATAAGAATAAAAAAGTGAAAACTCCTAGCATGCATTTTATTGGAGATTTGGATACCTTAGTTTTACCCGAGGCAATGATATCTCTGGCCGAAACTTTCGAAAATCCAACTATTTTCCGTCATACAGGAGGGTAAAATTACATTTTTTTGTGTTTTTTTTTTTTTATTTTCATACTCAAAACGAAATACTAAAAATCACTCAATAGACATTATTTGCCGTCTAATCCTTCAAGTCGTAAGGAATTAAAGAAATTCATCGCTCAATTCATTACAAATCCATAGAATGTTGTAGATAAAATATCATCTAAATTTGCCCACCAACGAAAAAATAAAAAGAATAAACAATCACACGATTAACGGTCAAATACTGATGGCTTTGAATCATAATAGAAGAAAATTTTTTTTTACTGAACATCTCTCTTTCTCTTCATATAAACGTAGTTGCTGCTATTAAACAAAAGGCCTTTGGTGCTCCGATTTTTCGAAAAATAAAGAGACTCCGTTACTACTTTTATATAATCATACAAACACTTTATATATAACTGTATAACAAAGCAGAAAAACAGACATTTCACCTATTGTATTATCTCGAGAAATTCGCCATTTAATACAATCTTTTTTTTTATACATTATTAAGAAAAAAAATTCCCTTTTTTAAATTTGGACTTGCTTGCTGCGAAAAAAATTTAAAACAGAAAAAAAAAAAAAAAAAAGAGAAAACAAAAAAGAATCCTTTTCAACAATTAATCTTCTTTTTTTTTTAATTCATTTACAATCTAAAGATGTAAGTATATCAACATAATTTAATATCCCAGAAAAATAAAAACTCCTCTGTATGCACTGACACTGACAATTAATATACTTTTATTTGACTTTTATAGTAAAAAAAATCTTTAAACATGCAACAATTTACACCTTACTTCCCAGGTTTTGATAACCAACAACAACAACAGCAACCACAACAACAACAACAACAGCAAAATCAAAACCAACAACAACAGCCTCAAAACAGCCAAGTTCAACAACAACAACAGCAACCCATGTCATTGAATGGTGCAAATCTCGCCATCTACAGTCCTGTTGCCATGCCACCTTTATCTGTATTAGCCGCTACTCAAGTCAAAGTTGATGAACAACAACAAGGTTCAGATATTGGAGCACATGGAAAACCAAAGAGAAAGCAGGTCAAGAATGCATGTGGTAGAGTATTATATGGATCAACTTACAGCATTCTTTGTATTTAACAGATAAATTTATATAATAGTTAATTGTCAAAAAGCTTGTAAGAAATGTGATGTGGGTAGACCTTGTCAAAGATGTATCAAATATGGTTTGACAGAAACTTGCGTTAATTCTGTTCGTAAGGAGCGTAAGAAGGGTGTTAAGCGTGGTCCTTATAAGAAAAGAAATAAGAATGGTAAGTTTCTTATTTGGATATCATAAAAATTAAGCTTGATATTAATATGTGTAATTAGGTGGTGAAAGTGTTACCTCATCTGGTGCTTCCACTCCAATGGCAGTTCCTGTAGTTAATAACAGTATCTATAATCCTCCTACTCAAACAAATGGTAGCGCTACTCCTACTACTACTTCCACTACTACTACCCCTACTACTTCCAACACAATGCCTATGCATTATCAGCCTTTCCAGACTAATCAAGCTTACGATCCTTATGGTTATAATGGTAGTAACGCTATGATGCCTCAAGCATACATGGTTCCTAATGGTCTCTCCCAAATGTATCCCACCAATCCTCCCGTTTTGTCTTATCAAGCTGCTATGAATATTATCTCACCTCAACAACAACAACAACAACAATCTCCTGTTCTTAACAATGGATATAGACAAGATCAGCAATCCCCTGATCCTAATGCCAGCAACGCTGCTGCTACTACTCCTACCAATTCTACTCCCGCAGCAGCTGACGGAAACATTGTTCCTAAAGTCGAAGAAGATGATGATGATGAAGGATCAAAGTTAACTATTTTATCTCAGCTCTGTAGCTCTGTCTTGGCCAATAACGATGGTAGTAAGCCAGATACTATTGAAGAAATTAAGATCGAGGAAACACATCAAAACACTCCTCCTCCTAGTCGTCCCCACTCTCGTGAAACTTCTCATGAAAATAACAATATTGCTGGAACAAGCTTTGCTGCTGATTCATCTCACACCTATGTCAATAGCCATTTGTCTCATGTCACCAACAGTAATGCCAGCACTCCCAATAGTGCGTATGGTACACCTGGATCATCTCCTGCAGGTTCTCCTCACCAACAACAACCGCAACAATCACAACAATCTCAAACACAGCAACAATAACGTAACTTGATTTCTTATAAATACAATTAATTTCTTTTATGATTAATTTGCAAAAAACAAACTTACCCATTGCATTAATGAGAGAATAATTTGTAATAGCACATTAGACATTATTTTTATACATATATACATTTTTTTTTTTTTTTTTTTTTACTGCTCTCTTTAATTCTTGGATTTGCCTTTTTGTGTATCTGTCATTGTTCTGAATTTTTTTTATCAATCCTTTTTTCATTTGTTGATGTGTAAATACCAAAAACATTTGACATTTGAAAAAATGTGGTTTTTACTATCCTTTTTCTTTTCTCTTCTTTTCGAATTTCTTTCTATTTCTTTACAAATAAAACAAAGTTTCAATTGCTTATTATTTTTGTGTGTATATATATTTTATTTTATGATACAAGGGTCTATAAAAAACATAAAAAAGAGGTGGTGGGTGTGTTATTATTTTTTTAAGCAGTAGCAGAAGGGCTTGAAGCTGTTGTGGATGAGGATGATGGTGTTGAAGGAGCTGCTTCTTTGACAATTGTTGCTTTAGCAGGAGAAAAACCAGCACCAACAATAGGTTTAGCACCACGCTCAACCATTTCAACCTTGATGGGCAACTTGTGAGAAGCTAAACGGAAAGCTTCCTTGGCAATTTCTTTTCTCATGCCACTAATCTCGAAAATGATACGGTTCAAAGGTACACGACAGGCCCAGTATTCAAAAGTACCCTTACCCTTACCCATACGAACTTCATTACCTTTGCTTGAAACAGGGATATCAGGAAATACACGCATCCATAATTGTGAGCCCTTGACAGGTTTAATCTTACGCTTGAGAGCATTATGAACAGCTGTCAATTGACGACCGGTAAGACGAACTCCTTCCTTTACTCGCAAACCATAATCGCCAAATTCAACTGTTGTTCCCTTGGTAGATCCACCGATAGGAATTGGGATCTTACCCTTGTGTGCTTTACGGTATTTGGTACGCTTTGGTGAAAAATTAGATGCGAAACGAACGGTTTGTGTAAGTGCAGCAG
Organism: Mucor plumbeus; assembly: GCA_016758945.1. Lineage (NCBI taxonomy): Eukaryota > Fungi > Mucoromycota > Mucoromycetes > Mucorales > Mucoraceae > Mucor > Mucor plumbeus. Next base: position 53,493 of record JAEPRC010000225.1, read on the forward strand.
GTTGGCGTTGGAAAACGTTGCTAATAATGCTAGAGGTGGTGCTGTAGGTGCTCAAAGCATTTTTTCTAAAAGCTGAAAACATACTTGATAAGTATAGTTTATGTGGAGAAGGGTTCAAATAAAAAAAAAAACTAACCGAGAGGGGAGGGGGACCTTGTTACCATCCTTTCCATTTTTTTGTGGCGGCGACCATTAAAGTACCGCATCATATTGATCTTTTTTATTTGATCTACCCAGAAATGCTTTGACATTTGAAAGTTTATTTAGCATTTTAAACAAAGTTAATCCTATATACATATACTGACTTATGGAATACAAATAGCAGTTTTAAGTTGGCCAAATTAAGTAATTTAGAGGCTCTAATACCATAAAAAAAGCTGTTTTAAAGTTGCTGGCTGTAATGATACCGTTATGTTACATAAGAATAGTTTACATATAAACAACCATGGGTAGATTAATTGTACATTAGTAAACTTATTTTTTCTTTCTTTTATTATGCTTATTACAATCTAGTAAACATATTTTGCATTTATTCACTATTGCTACTTATATCCAATTGTCATATACTCTCATATCACAATCATAGGCATTAATCATATACTAATATTAACAGATACAGCTAGTAACACCGACAACATTTTCTCTATCATAGAAACAAGCCAGCAATATAAAATTCCTATTATATAGGCAAGTTAGATATCTTGATCTATAATATTAGTCTTCAAAATTGGAACGTGTCTTTGTTTCTAAAACTAGTCTCATATTGAACACTTCTGAATAAATATGAAGCAGTCGTATTAAGCTACCTGCTCCTATATTTACTTTATACAGTATATCGCGATATATTTAAAAACATGTGCATTTTAATGCTTTATTCTTGAAAATCGATCTTCGCTTTTCGTTTAGGTTCTACTTCTTTTTTCAGTAAATAATACCAATAAAAAATTACATACCAACAATGTACCTAAGATGTTCAGCTTTAATCCAAAAACAAGCATCCAAAGATATCCTATTTTTTTGAGTTGGTGTAACTTTTTTAGTGCTAATGTTTCAGATTTTTACATGCATTTTACTTCTAAAAATCAAAACTTTGAGCTCTCATATCTCTACGAAATATTAAGCTATACTAAAACTTTCTAATATAAAATTCACTTGTTTTGTAGTGCTCTCTAACATTTTCAAGTATAACAAAAATTTGGACACTCTTTTTTTCTTCTCTTTATTTTAAAATTTTTATATTAAATTTCAAAATAAAGTCATGAATCGGTTTAGTGGGCTCATGAATAAAGGATATTCAATTTAACGAATATTTTTAACATTTATCCACTAAATTACAAAATTTGAAATCTTATTATTGGACAAAATAGTATTGAACCAACAATAAATCGAGTTCATTTCTTATGTAATTACTAAAAAAAAAAACATAGGAAAATAACCAAATCTGCTAGTTATTTTACTTTTAAATCCAAAATTTTACAATTTTATGCTATGGCCAACTTACTTCCATAATTATACACTATTTTGGAATGATCTTGCAGCAGAATTACGTACTAAAAGCTTGATAATCATAAAATAGCTCAGTTCGTAAGTATCACTCACAGAATTCATGCCACTTGAAATATAAAAGTGCGGCAATAATAAACAAATAATCAAAATGATCACAATAACAAATGCATGCTAAAAATACAAATACTTTTAAATAGTGCTGGCAACGATCAGAATTCATAAATTGATTAAACGAAAATGATTAAAGGCAGCCGAACATTCGATAATGTGGCCCAACAGCAGTTTGTTCAACAATTGGCTAATCACGAGAAATCTGATTACTTATTCGACTTTGTGTTTAGATTGCGAATATTAATTCAACCACAAAATATCAATTGTTTTTATCGAAACACTATGGGAAAAAACGCGAAATTGGCAATTTTAAAATTTGCAGTTATTTATTTTTTTGCGTAAAATTATTATAAAGTTTTATCTTTCCAATATAATCTTAATATAAAACAGTCTTTGCAGCGAAGATTATAGTAGTTGTTTCAGAAAAGTTGTAGTTTATACGTCATTTTACACCTTTTTTCCCGTAGTGAAAAATCAAACTTTAATGTCCGAACTTATAGTTATAGTAGGTGCCATTGAATAGTTGATATCGTCAGTTATCAGCTGGCTATTGTAAATTTTGCTTTAAGTTCAATATAATCGGCCACGTCTATCGTCTGCGTCGAACAAAATGCCTAAAAAAAGCTACTTGTTCTATTTTAAAATAGCTGCAAATAAATATAATATGTGAACATATTTATACATTTAATGTCAAAGGCGAAAAAATTGATATACTACAGTTATTTCATTAATATAATGAAGCCGGCCATAGTTTAGCAAAAAATACTTTCACCTCACTTTACTATAATTGACCAGAGAAATTGCCTCATTTATTTTATTGTAATAAAGCAGAAAAATAACCTTGCCTCAATCTATTTTGCAGTGGTCAACTAAGTAAATTGCTGCATTTCATTTTATTACACATCAAAAAGTTGCTATATTTTATTTTATCACAGTCCGAAAAAAAGTACTTTGCGTATGATGATATGATGTTTCATACTTGCTTTCCTCTATTAATACTAGTAGATAATGAAAGGTAAGAGTTCTTGTGTTTTTTAAAATTATTTAATTGCCATGTGCATAAAAACTAAAAAAAAAAAAAAAAAAAAAAAAAAAAAAAAAAGTATTGATAGAGCATATTTTAAACTATTTATTACTTGGGGCTTAATAGAAAAACAGCATAATAATATCACACATTCCTTACTGTTTTATGTTACCCATTTGTTTAAAAATCAAACTTAATTGTAATATAAAAACTAACAAAAACAGGAGTAACCCAGTGGTGTACCGTGTATTATGTACATTTACAGAATCGACGCCGCCAATATAAAAATATCTGTGATAGTACTTAAAAATGTGCCTTCATAATTAGAAGGTTAAACGAATGATGAATTGTTTATTATGCTTCTTAATAATAATCTATAAAAAATCTTCTATCTTGATTATTAATAATTTTGGTTACATTATTAATGCTTAATTTGAATAATAATTGAATGATAATGTGGTTAACTATTCGTCAATAAAGGACGATTACTTGATAACTTTGACTTTATTTAAGTCTTTTCTATTATTAAGGAACTGCATCAGGACCACAAAAACGGAAGCATCTGCAAGAAGTCGATATTATCAAACGACTGTTTATATTTATCGACCATGCTTTACAAATTGGACCACATAAAACATTATGCAGAGTACTTGCATCAAGTCAAAGTTATCTTATTTTTATTTTGATGTCTTTACTATATAAGCCTTCATTTTTTTTAAAAAAAATTATATTAAACTATATATAACTACTACTATCTTTTTCTATTACTAATACAGTTTATCGACAGACATAGTATAGACAATGCTTCTCCTACCGCCTACCGCCTACAGTATACTTATAATATGGATATTGTTTACCCTAATTATATGTCATTGTAATGTCAACCACCAGTAGCATTAATAGGCAATTGGAAGATGGAAGATGTCAATATGACTATTATTCTATTATACGTCGTGTTGCTGTAGGGCATAACAAATCAATCTGTCGAAGTTACTGGAGATTATTTCCCTATACCATTCTGTGGAATAGATAGAAGCGCGGTTGTTGTTAATAGCCGTCGAAAAATTTGTAAAGTCTGGTGGAGTGAATACGGTTATTGGCTTGTTGTGTGTGGGAATGAATATTTATTGTACTGTAAATAGAAGAGACGCACAGCAAATGGGTGTAGAGCAGTATTCCAGAGAAAAGATGGTGTTTCTGCAAGTTTTTTGTTACGCTTGAGCTCGCAACCAAATCCAGGACATAAAGTTGGTGAATTAATAATAGGTAAGTAATTGATTATATTATACTGCATTTTAAGTCTGTCGTCTGTAGTCTGTACTAGCAATATTTATACTCAAACACATTTGAGCATATAAAGACTAACGCAATCCTCCAAATGATGGAGGATGATGATGCAGTTGCGGAAGTTCGTGCAAGACAAAGAGCTCAAATATCCCCTTATTCTGCACTCAATACTACTATATAAACTTGAAAACAGCGACATTAAAATTTTTCTTACCAAATTACTCATATCAAATTAAGCTACATTTGTTTAGAACATAGACTGCGTCGGGTGCATCTAGATTATATAGCATCATCAATAGTAGAAGTTCTCAAATAAGTATTAGCTGGTTATAATCCTTAGAGTAAGAAGAATGAGGTTATAATGATGCATG
>JAEPRC010000226.1:0-57768 GCA_016758945.1 Mucor plumbeus
CACTTTTTAAAAAATCGGTCCATGGACCACTCAACCGTCTCCATTAAGATATCTTTGGACCTGTTTATAAATAGTCTCAAATGGACCGGTGAACCGGTCCTTTGGACTACCCCGTTGCGCCGTAGTGATGAAACATTTAATGATATATCTATTGATTAAAATAGTTCACTTTCGTAAAATCCCAAAATGGTAGTAAAAGTTATTTATTCTACGGTCACAAAAGAAGTCTTTAAATGTGCATAGAACATACGGTAAATTGTATTTTATAATAAATCAATTATAAAAATTTGTAAAATCACCTTATATACATAAAACAAATTATAAAGGTTACTAAAGAATTACAGAATTATATATATATATATATATATTGTAAAGCATCATAGAATTATTTTTATGGATAGATTTTAATAAGATTATTATTTACATCATTTAGAATTTGATTTATATTGAATAATTATAAAATGGTAGAAAGAATTTGTCCTCATTGTGGAAAATCAGGGCATGTTCGTCGATCTCATAGAGATTGTACTGCCCATATTGAGCGTTCGGTTGTTATTAACCAAACTACATGCAGTAGTTGTGGCCAGTCAGGCCATAGACGGTCAAATCATCATTCTTGCCCCATGAACCCTGCTCGGCATACTAATGCCACTGGGGATGTTGATATGAATGATGTTGATATGAATGATGTTGATATGAGAGACACAGATGTAATTTTTGAAGATGGTGTAAAAGTAGAGAACACCATGATGCAATTTGAGCACGACGACCAGCAGCTGCCCAATGTTAATCGATGCGCTGCTTGCAATAGTCCTACACATCGACGTAGAACAAGCAGACTGTGCCCATTTTATACAAGAGCAGAGTCAGATACTTTTGAGGGAATTGCACAAGATCCCGCACGGGTGCCCAATATAAGAGATGACAGAGGCAGGATGGATGTTATCTGCTCTTATTGTGATGCCAGAATGTGGATAGGAGAGAGAGAGTAGTTAGATCGTCCACCACAAACCCACTATTTCAATTATGTTGCTGCAAAGGATTTTCAGTTCTTGAGAATTTGAAACCTACCCCTCCTCTTTTGACTGAGCTTTTGACCAGTAATGATAATGCTTCTAAGGAATTCAGAACTAATATTAGAGCTTACAACAGTTCCTTAAGTTTTAGCTCTATGGGTGTAAATCTTGCCAAGGAATTGGCTAACCAAAGGTCTGGAAGCTATACATTTAGAATTCAAGGTAGCCCTCATCATCAAATAGGACCAGCTCTTCCAACATCGGGAGAACCACCTAAATTTTCTCAAATTTACATTTATGACTCTGAAAGAGAGCTACAAAATCGCAATTCCATTTTCCCTGAATTAAATCGAGATACTCTTCGAAACCTGCAGCAATTGATGCAGGAGGTAAATCCATTTGTTGATCATTATAAGACAATGGTACAACTGGCAGAGGAGCAAAATACTTTGGACAATTCGTGTTCCATTGGTACTGAAAGAATGAGTGAAGTAAAGATGGTGTTTAGAGCAGAAGGTACACCTGACAAAAGAAGATATAACAGACCAACTACTTCTTTCGAGATTGGTGTTATCATTATTGGCGGTGATGGATCTTCTGGAAGTCGAACGACTACATCTAGAGATATTGTTGTTCATTTGAGACACAATGGTTCTTTGAGTAGGATTAACGAGTTGAATCAGTTCTATGATTCACTTCATTATGTGCTCTTATATCCTGAAGGTTCTGCAAGCTGGAAAATTAACTCAAAAAGTATTAGTACGCCTGAAAATGAAGGGAGCAGAGTCAGTGCCATGGATTATTATAGTTTTCGTCTTATGGTTCGACCTAATAATGGCAATCTATTACATCTTTTTGGAAAACTATTCCATCAGTATATTGTTGACATGTATGCAAAAATGGAGCAATCAAGGCTTTCATTCATATATTTCAATCAAAAGCAGTTACGTGCAGAGATGTATAAAGGCTTATATGATGCTGTTAATAGTAATGATTACGAAAACACATCCTCATTAGGTGTAGGCAAAAAAGTAATTCTACCATCAACATTTTCAGGAGGACCAAGATATATGGCTCAAAATTATTATGATGCTATGAATATTGTAAGAAGGTTTGGTAAGCCAGATTTGTTCATAACATTTACATGTAATCCAAAATGGCCAGAAATCACACGAGAGCTTCTCAACAACCAATTGGCATCAGATAGGCCAGATCTTTGTGCTCGAATTTTCAATTTAAAGTTAAAAGAACTGCTAGACGATATTACAAAAAAGCATATTTTTCGTAGAGTTGTAGCTTTTGTATATACTATTGAATTTCAGAAGCGTGGTCTCCCTCATGCGCATATGCTCTTTATCTTGAATAGCCAGCATAAATTATCAACACCTGAGGATTATGACAGGGTAATTAGCGCAGAACTTCCAGACCAAAATTTATATCCATTGGCTTATGAAACTGTTGTAAAACATATGTTGCACGGTCCATGTGGATTATTGAACCAGTCTGCTGTGTGTATGGATCATTTCGAGTGTGCAAAGCAGTTCCCAAAAGATTTCCATTCAGAAACAACAGTCGATGCAACTGGTGGTTATCCCAAATATAAAAGAAGAAATGATGGGCGATTAGTGCAAAGGAGATTGAAGAACGGACAGATGGTAAACATGGATAATCGATGGGTTGTTCCTTATAATCCTTTTCTCTGTGCCAAATACGATGCACATATTAACGTCGAGGCATGCGCCTCTATCAACGCTATCAAGTATGTATTCAAATATGTTTATAAGGGCCATGATCGAGATGCTGTCACTTTAGAAGAGCAGAATGAGATCAAGCTCTATTTGGATGCTAGATATGTTTCTGCGCCCGAAGCATGTTGGCGTTTGTTCTCATTTAAAATGCACAAGGAGTATCCTGCCAGCCAAAGGTTGCAAGTACATCTTGAAAATGAGCAACAAGTTTATTTTGATGAAACTGACAATCTTGACCAAGTGCTTGACAATGCTACAATGCAGGAAACAACTTTAACAGCTTGGTTCAAAATTAGCCAGGTTAATGAATTTTCTCGCACTATTTTATACCCCAATTTTCCTGAACATTTCACATGGAAATCGTCAGATAAACCTAGAAAATGGGCACCTAGACAAAGAGAGTTTGCGGACACTATGGGCCGTGTGTTTACCGTGTCGCCTAAGGAAACAGAAAAGTATCATCTTCGTCTGCTTCTTTATCACGTGAGAGGTGCCACCAGTTTTACTGATTTACGAACAGTATATGGTGTTGAGTACGCTACTTATCAAGAGGCTGCAATGGCTTTGGGGATATTAGAACATGACAATCAATGGAGACGTTGTTTAGAAGAAGCTGCAGCTTTTCAAAATGCATCTTCATTGCGTGATCTGTTTTGTGTGATAATTGCTTTTTGCTTTCCATCGAATCCTTTTCAGCTGTTTGAGCAATTTAAGCAACACCTTTTAGAAGATTTGCTATATCGTCTTCGTAGTAATCTTCAACTTCAGGATTCCGTAGCAAACATTGAATTGCTTGCTTTTGATCATTGCTTACTAGAGCTTCACGATTAGCTGCTCGAACATTATAATCTTGATCTTTTTGATTACGTTGGGTTTGTCATACCTTCAGTTGATACAAGAGTCAATGCAATTGATCCTAGCATTCCAAGGGTATTAAGAGAGCATCAGCGTTTAATTGCAGAAGCTCAAGCAAGACCAGTAGATGCCCAATTAAACTTTAATCCTGATCAACAAGTGGTTTACGATACTATTGCTACTATGGTTGATTCAGATAATTCACTGCCTTTGCCAAATGGTAAAGTGTTTTTTGTTGATGGCCCCGGTGGAACTGGAAAAACCTTTTTGTTTAATGCTTTATTGAATAAAGTAAGGCGTGAAGGTAAAATTGCTGTAGCAGTAGCCTCAAGTGGCACTGCATCCCTGTTGCTTGAAGGTGGTAGGACATCACATTCTGTGTTTAAGATTCCCCTCAATGTTGATCCTGATAGTATGTGCAATATTAAACCAAACTCCCCAACTGCTGATCTTTTGATGCAAACAAAATTGATTTTATGGGACTAGTCCTCAATGACCAGTAAAGACATTTTTGAAGCTCTTGACAGATCTCTTAAAGATATTGCAAAGTTTGTAGATCCACGATTGGAGAATGTGCCTTTTGGTGGTCGACTTTTGGTTTTTGGTGACGACTTTCGTCAAATTTTGCCTGTTGTCCCTAAAGGTTCACGTTCACAAATTGTTAATCAATGTATTAATCGTTCGTACCTTTGGAGCCATGTTCAAATTTTGCGACTTCGTACTAACATGCGTGTTCAGCAAGCTTTGGTGTCAAATAATTTAACTCTAGCTTCTGAGTTGCAAGCATTTGATACGAAGCTTCTAGCTATAGGGGATGGCCAACTGGATACTTTAAAGATTAATTTGGGTGGTAAACCTCCTGAGATATCTGATACAGATTTCATTGAAATTCCAAACAGTATGGTCATCAGAGGTAATAACTTGATTCGTCTTTTGCAAGCAATGTACCCTGGGTTGTATCAAGTCCCTCAACATTTTTCTACAACGTCTCTTATCAATTCTGCTATATTAACTACTACAAACAAAGATGTAGCTGTTATTAACGATCTGTTATTTGATGTTTTTTCTGGTGAAGGTACAATCTGTTTAATGCTGATGCACCTACAACTGATAATGAAGACCTCGCAGTTTCGGCTGAGTTTTTGAATTCGTTAGAGGCAGGTGGATTACCTCCACATGTTTTGAAGTTAAAGATTGGTGCCCCTATTATGTTGTTGCGAAATATCTGTCCAAAGCAAGGCCTTTGCAATGGCACCCGCTTGACTGTCAGAACAATTCTCCCTCATGTAATAGAGGCATTAGTTGTAACAGGTTCTCACGTTGGTAGTGTAGCGTACATCCCAAAAATTAAACTATTAAGCGGTAATGAGCCTACTACTTTGCCATTGTCATTTTCAAGAACCCAGTTTCCTGTTAGGCTTGTATTTGCGATGACTATCAACAAAGCTCAAGGACAGACTATGGATCGTGTTGGTTTATACCTCCCAAAACATGTATTCAGTCATGGCCAGCTCTATGTTGCTTTGTCAAGAGTAAAATCACCTGCAGCTATTAAAATTATGATTGATGATACTGACTCCAGTATTAAAAATAGTCGTACAAAAACTTGTACAAGAAATGTAGTATATACTAAAGTTTTATCAAATAGTAACTAAAATATTTATAGCTCATTTAAAATATATTGTATTCCATATTTAACAATAATATCAACACTATTTTTATAAAGCCACACAATATAAGTATATAATAATATATATATATATATTTAAATTATTAGATATTGAGTTCTTCACAAAACCCGCAGGGCGAGGTAGCCCTCCCCGTAGTGCAGGTCAAGCTTTTTGCACCTACACTGCGTTCCGGTAAAAAGCTTACCGGAACGAGAGGGGAGGTAAGCAGCCTCGTCAATTATTAAGAATTATCTTTGTTATGGATTAAAGTTTATATATTGATCAAAATTGTTTATAAATAAAAGTAATATCTTTTATTGATTAATCCTTCAAATACGGTAATATTTGTCAAAACGGTAATTTTGTTGTGTTTCCCTCCAGAAACACGTCAAAAAATATTTACCTCCATAAATATTCCTCTAATAGGATTGGCTCACAAACTTACTCCGTGCTTCTTTGATGTATGGTAACTTTCAGAGAAGAAAGTTGGCTGTATCCTTTACTGAATTAACATTGTAGATAAATCTTTAAATTGCAAATCTTTTTTATATAACTTTTATGGATTAGTCCTTGATGAGACACCACATTTGCATTAGATTTTGCTAGATGTATACTTGTATATTATGGGAAAGGCTACTAAATTTCATAAATAAGTACATTAAAAACAAAAAATATAACTAAAAGAATAACATCGTACGAGTATTTTTTATTGTGTTTTATAATTGATATAATCTATTTTTTTGTGGGCTGCTAAAATCCTTAATAAATTTTTTTTGGCTTTGGTTTTTACAATACAAATTCCATGTTATCATATCATCTTATTGTGCGCAATTGGCCTTATCTACCAACTACATGTTACTTCATTAAATTTTTTTTGTGGTCTACAATGCCTGAACAACTCTTGGATCTGTTAAATTTGTGCCAAAAACAAACTGGTTTCTAGCAATAAATGAAACAGAAAAAAAGCACAGTTTAATGATTCATGTTTTAGCCATCATATAATTCTTTGAAACAAACTTCATGTCTGTAGAAAAAATACTTTATTTTTCTTTTAAGAAGTAAAAAAGTTACAGTTCCTCTTCATTTTTAAATTTCTTTCAAATTTGGCATTGTTTCTGTTTCTTCTCTTTTTATTTTTGACTGCAATAAACAAATGTCAAACAACACGACCATGTGGGTACTATCTTTATCCCATCAACCACACATAACCTCTTTTGTATTTACTGAGATTTCAGAATAGACACTTTACTATATTAGTTTATTTGAGAATGAGGAATTAAGAAAGCTTCATCACAACTTACTCATTTTCATAAAAAATAGAAAGAATAGAATTTAACAATTACTTGACTTGGATATAAATCTCTGCATTATATAGATTATTTAACATATAAACAAGAAGAAGAAAAGGTTCCACTACGGGAAAAAAGGCGTGAAATGAGGTATAAACTACAAGTTTTTTAAAAAAATTATTATGATATTCGTTTAAAAAATTGTTTTATACAGTATGAAAATTTTATTGGAAAGATATAACTTTATTGTAATCTTACATAAAAAACCAAATAACTGCAAATTTTAAAATCACCATTTTCGCGTTTATTTCCCGTAGTAATATCTTTTTGTCATAAATTTTTATATAATACTTATAATATATAGAACCGAATTGTAATGATAATTTACACAACATTATACATTGAACATATAGATTTGCCAATTTGATATATACTTAATTTATTCACCTTCACAAATACACTATACTTCATATTCTAATTGGACACTAATATTAAATGTGGTATCTTCTTGAATGTAATCCCGAAATAAGCACTTCAAAATAATTCACTAGCAATTCACCTGGGTGAATTATATGTGAATTACAATTTTCTGCCTAGTGTATATAGTAAAAATTTGATTTATTTCATTTGGAATCTACCATCCACCTTAACAAAAGCAAAACAAGTCTTTAAGGTAGTTTTTGTGTAAAATGCGATTGAAAGCTTGTGTTGTATTCCATGTCACCTTCTACAAATCTACATCCTAACCTGATAGTCAAGATACTATGATTGTGGCTTGGGCAAATCCATAGTATAACCAATACTTCAGAAAGAAGTATCAACTACGGATATTCTATATATCTACTTTTCCATGTGGCTCAGTAGCACAATTAACTCATGTCAAACTCAATATTAATAGGCGGCGCTATTAATATAATTAGATCTCCAGGCACGGACCTTCCATCAACAAATTAAACAAGAACAAGACAAATACTAAGCTTGAAACATGTCAACTAGGAAAAGCACACAACATATTGTTTTCCTGATTTGTTAAATCAATATGGATAAATACTTATCATATTGATCTATTGGTTCTATAGTTATATTCTCAGTAGTAAATAATGAACTGATATAAAAGACCCATACTTTTATAACTTAATAAACTTCAGTCTTCTTTTAGTTTTTATATACAGTTGGAAAAGCTGATACATTATTGTCTTTTTAAATTGTATTTTTATTTATAAACTTTAAGAATAATTCAGCTTGGAGGATTTTTCTGAAGACTTCCCACTTTTAATAAGCATGTTTTCATACGAGTAATTAAGATTTTATTCGCCAGAACTATCTATTAGCTTAAGATCTAGCCATTACTAAATTTTCTAGCTAAATTTGTCGTTGGAAAAACGAGAGTTTTGTAATTTTTTCATACATTATTTAGTATAGGGGTGTTGTTGAACCGAGTCTGTACTACAGTAAATTTGGTTAGTAAAAGCCGACTTGATAACAATGCTAATTCTAAATATTGGATGACTGTGTACTGTATACCCACCAAAATTTAGAACAAAAGATAAGGATATACTTAGGTTTACATTCATATGAATATTGCCATGAAATTCATTTTTTGAAAGAACTAAATTAGATTCAATAGAGCTCAATGCCTCAATGGGATCTATGGCAAGAATGCAAAAAACATGCTGGTCAATATGACAAACATTTTGTAATGTAACAAAATTTCAAAAAAAAATTTCTTATTTTCATGCTTAAATGTATTGTAGAGCGCTTCGAATCAAATAAGTTTTGTTACTAGAAATTGTTAATTTCTCTCAATTTTTCGCAGAGTTAGGAAGTTCAAAAGTTCTGAATTTTCAGCAGTATAATAGTGGTAAAACTCTGAAACATTAATAACTAAAAAATCGTTCCATTTGCTAGAAATAAGATATTTTCGAAAACGATTTTTAAATGATACTACTCTTCGATTAATGTATCGTTCTTACAGTGATTACACTTTTTTACAAGAAAGTTTTTTAATATGGATTCAGTAGGAGTAATTTAGTATTCTTTTATTATACTTTGTGAAATATAATAATTTTGGAAAAGCAAGAGATAACATACGCAATTACTGTTAGTATATCTTTGAAAATAACAGTTGTATGTTTTCTAATTATTGGTACAGTACGACGAAAAGCTTTTTATAATTAAGTGAAACAGGCCAGCGGCAGTACGAGCTGTACCCCCCTTCAGTGAAAGGCAAATTCACCGTAGCAAAGCAAAAGTGGTAATTTATTCGAACGTGGTAGTGTATTACAGCTCGTTATAGGATTAAAACAGCTCATGGGTATCTAAACAAAAATGCGCAAATATACGAATTTTATTTGGTTTTATCTTTTTGGACATTAGTACATATGCTCCATCATCATTTATAATTAAAAAATAGACAATAAAATAAAGCTTAGGTACATTTTAAACTCTTAATGTTCATTGTAAGGTTGCGAAAAAGGTAATAAAACAGAGCGCTGTTAAATTTATAGATTCTAAAGGCTTACAATTTAGTTGCCTACTTCGTGATATTTAACATATTTTTCTAGAAATAGTTACTAATTAGCTGGGAGTTGATCTTTGCAATTATTTTTTTAATTTTAATAGGGTTGAAGTCAACAGCAAAAAAATAATTCCAAAGCCTGGAGTTCTTTCACATTGAATATTGGGTTGGCTGCATATTTTATGATTTTACATCAAGAGAAAATGCAAATAATAATGTCAGAAAAGAATGGATGATAATTTATTTTATTATTGGATTGAAGAAAATTCGGATAACACGGTTTGAGCTTCTTGTAGTTCATCAATATCAGCATTTTCAGAGTTTTCCTAAATGCAAATTCTTAACTTGGGCAGTTATTATTAAATCAATATGCAATGTTTATTTACCACTTGATTTTGTAAATCTTGATAAGCATTGGCGAGTCTCTTTTTGACATCAGGAATCATTTGCTTTGTCTCGCCAAGGACCTCCTTCTATATTCATATATTCCTTGAAATTAATATATATATATATATAGAAAAAACCAAACCCCTTCCCTTGAAACCATTATAAATAATACCAACTTACCTGCTTTCTAACATCGGCCTCATCAGCACCATCTGCGATAAGTTTGTCGATACGCTTTTGCTGTGTTTCAGCTTCTTTCAAATAGCCAAAATGTTCCTTGCTGATTCTGTTTCACGAAGGTTATTAAAGAGCTTTTACAACTACTACCTCTTTAATAAAATTACCTCTTTACTACGTTGGTTTTGATCTTTAAAGGTGTAAGAGGCATGTCTGTTTGGTATACGTTATAAATGAAAAAGGAAGAAATTGTCGTGTTTCGCTTACTCGAGTTGATACTGTGCTTCTACTACTGCGTTGATTTTATTAGTAGTCCGATTTCTTTTATAACATGTGCCTGTGCATCAAGATTAGAGTAGTTATTCATGACAGAAACTTAAAATTTTACTAGTAAATAACAGAAGTAAAAAATACAATTATTAAGAACAGTATCTGTTTGACATTTTGTACTAGCAACAATATAACAAATTTCCACTTTTAGGGCTGTAGGATATAATATTCTTTTAAATTTAAGCAATTTTTAGTACGAATTTATTAGTTGAAGGTATATTAAATTGACAACTTTAAGCATTATTTTTTGTAATCAAGGAATCCGGGGGTCCAACTCTATTTTGCTGCAGAGGATTTTGCTCTAGTCGAGCGTTTTGGTGGCGGTGGTGGTGGTGGTGGTGCAATGACTGGTTCTACGGGAGTTTTTGTTTCTTTAACAAGAGCCTAATGAGTGAAATTTGGTTAATCACTATCAATTATAATGATATATATCTTACAATGGCGCGTTTTCTAAAGGATTCAATAACATTTGGCTGTTGCTTTACTAATTCAGCTTTTAATTTTTGTTCTCTAAAACCCTTTGGATTTAACCAAGACAGCAACTGCTCAATCTCTTCTGGCTCAGAATAATATTTCCACCAACCACGATATTCACTTGGTTGCGCTGAACTTAGTTCACTCATACGATTTTCAAGCCATTCACTTTCTTCCACAAAGCCTTGCTCTTGCATCAATTTTATAATAAACCAACAGCCACCACCGTACCCCCAAGCACGCTCAGGAAGGTCTGCGGTATCAAAATCTCTTTCCATCATTGTTTGAATGTCAATATCAGTAGGGCTACTAACATAAAGTCTACCAGAACCATATGTGTTTGATACTCCCACATTGTCCAAGTAAATGTAACGGTTATTGAAACGATCTTTACCAAGGGGACGGATTCGTAATGTCATGTAACGTCTCATATTTTTCTCTAAATGATCCTCCTACAAAATACAAAAAATACAAAAAATACAAAAATGTTAAGAATTTACTGGAATAATGTAATTCCTGAGATTAATATTCACCTTTCTTTTGATAACTTTCTCTTCCTCTTCTAATTTGCGTCTTTCATTCATTTTGATACGCTGTTCTTGACTTTTAACTTTTGCTATTTGTCGTTGTTCAGCATATTGTTTTTTACGTTGTGTTTCCATTTCTTCTCGTTCACGTTGCTTCTGTTTAAGCTTTTCTTGTCGAGATATTTGTCTTCGTTTACGATTTGCTAATCTAGTTTCAGATCTATTTCAAAAATATTAGCACTTGTCTAGATTACATATTTAATAACATTTACGAATCGCTTTCCATGTCAGAATCTTCATTGGAATTGTCACTATTTTCAGATGCTGATCCTTCCTCATCTTCCTCATTATTATCATCACTTGCGTCCTCTGACTTTTCTGATTTATCGCGCTTGTCCATTTCGATTCGTTTAGCAGCTCTAAATCTATAATTAACAAAACACGATCAATATAGATTATGCTTTACTACTTACAATGCCTTTGATTCCTTGTTCAATTCTACTTTATGTTTTCTAAAATCTGTTAATTGATCTTGACAATAGTCCATATAGTTTCTAATAACAACATTGTATGAGCAAGTATATATCAGTATTACGTATCTCAAATTCTTACTTAATTACTGTAGATTCATTTACAACATTAACCAAGAATTCTAAAATCTCTAGCTTTTGTTTGATGCTAAGAGTGGGATATTGTTTTTCTCTATCTGCCGCTGATGAATTCAATCTAGGGTTTAAATGGCGTAAAAGTTCGTCCACGTTTGGTAGTAATTCAGGTGTAGCAATATCATTGATACATCCAATTAAGGTTGTTTCCCAACCACGACGATCATAATTTGCTCGTAATTCCTTACTGTCCCATTTCTGAGCGAACCGCAAATGATCCTTGTCTCTCCAACCTCGTTCGATCTTTGGTAGTAGAGATGATTCAGGTTTTAATTTGGAGCCTCCTTGTTTACTGCTACTATCGTTCTCATCATCGCTTTCATCATCGCTCTTTTCTAACGACTCAAGATAATTTTCCAATGCATCACCATTGATGATTTCATTCGATGTATTATCTTTACGTTCTTTAATAATGACATTGAGCAAACAAGCGTTGTATTCCACCATGACTGTCGCTTTAGGTTGATGTGTTTCATGAAATAATGCCTTTTCAAATTCATCTACACTGTATGCTGTTAATCTGAGTGGCTCAGCAAATACTGTTAGAAAAGCCCAAGTAGATAAAAATGTATCAAATAATTCAGCTGGTATAGTTGGATCATGACGAGGTATAGGGCGTTCTGGTCTGCCGCCACTAGGGTAAGGTATGGCGCCATCTCTTGAAAAGTATTTTTGAGGCGACATATCAATCAAAGCCCAATTATTATTGGGATCTTTGCGATAAATTGGCAGATCTAAATCCTCGACTGGGTATTTCACTGCTGCTTGCTTCTTTCTTTCTAAACGAAGTTTTTCTCGTTCTTCCTTTAGTTTAGCTTTTTGTAACAATGTTTCTTCTCGGCGAGCTTGCTTTTCTGCTTCTTTTTCATCTGGTGTTTTGTAATTTGTTAAAATCTTGCGTCTTTTTGAAGGTATATCAAAAACTTGGTTTTGGAATTTTTCTAGATAGGGCGGTAATGTTGTTTCAATACCATACATGGCAGCAGTAGAAGGCTAGATATTCAAATTAATTTATGCATAGAATTATAAATAAACTTCAATTATATATTTTACCTTAATTAACCATGATGAGTATACATAATTTTCTCTGTAACAGCAATCGCAAATAAAGCATTTTATATTGTATTTATTAAATGATTGCTGGTCTCTAACAAATGTTGGTCCCTCCACAATACGTGTCAGTTTTTCCAAAGGTCGTCCATCCTCATCTATTAGTTGTACTTTATATCGATATTCTGTAACAAGCTCTTCCCTGTCATTAGCAGTCGGAACTGTTTCTGAATGTGTACCTGTAATAGTTGCTTCAGTGGTTTGTTGTGGTGTAGGATGTAAAAAAGCATCAGGAAATCGTAATCTACCATTAGGTTGTCTTGGGACATTTGCTTCATCATTTTGATTTTCTGAATTTGAATTAGCAGCATAATTGTTATTGGCATTGGATAGAACTTGGACAGGAACTATATCGAGAATTCTAGCAATATAACTTGATGCAAATACAATAAATAAATGCAATTTGTCAATTTTTCAAATGTCATACATACTCATAATTACTTAAATGACATCGCAATACTTCTCCTATAACGAAATTGTTGTGAAAATGTGAATAAATTTGATCAACCAAATCATCAATGTGAAGTGTTTCTATATAAAATTATTTCTGATTAGTTGAAAAGATCAGAAAACGCACATAATTTACTCACGGAATTGAACTTTGTTCAAAATGCTTTTACGAAGCACTTCAGAAAAACAATATTCTGCTCTATCATGCTCATTCTTTTCACTTTCAAGAGCTTGCTCATATGTAAGATTTGTTTTGCCAGTTCTTTCACACTCCCATATAGCTTGATGATATAATGTTAGTTTGTTAATATATGACCTATATGGATATGATATTTAGCTTTATAGTCTTTGAACGATTACATGAATAAAGTTGAAACTCACTCATAATCTTTAAAAACTTCATTCGTAGAACGAAGATACCAAACTTCCTTACTTTGACGTTTTGGATTCAATGATATATTTAATGTAGCTGGTACCCTTTTTTTGTTCAATAATGGCATAATTTATAGCTTTTGAAAGAGTAAAAGAAAAGAAAAAGAAAAAAGAAAAAGGAATCGCGTATTATTATTATTATTATTATTATTATTATTATCTTTTTGAAAGATTTTTTCCCGGCATCACCATCCAATTATAGTTTATCAACTTAATATTCAGACGAAAAGAAATTGGGATGAAATAAAATTAGTTTATAAATGGATCAACCAAAATGTTTGGATATACAGTAGCCAAATCATGTAAATTGCATTTGATGCATTTATAATGATTTTCGTTATGGTGTTCAACTGAATCATAATCTGTACATGTGGGAACAATTGATTTGACAGTTAGAATAAATATGCTTTTCATTATGATTACCTGCTCGTTAGAGAATTTCTTTAGTATTTGACACTTTGGGTTCTAGCATAGATGATATCTTTGTAATGCATTTTAGATGCGGAAATTTGATAACAAAGAAAAAATAGCTTCAGGATGGTTTATCATTCCTAATAGAGTATGTTCAATGCTCTGCTTGGTATCTACGGGTAGCTATTTGATTCGATATGAGTGTTATATATTTAATACGATGATAATGGGTGGAATTGCGAAAGAAGATGGTTTCAATTAAATGAAATCATATTTCGTCACAGACAGAAGGAACATATACTAACACAATGAAGAAAGATGTATAAAAATTGCTCATTATTAAAATAGCTTTCAGAAAAGATACGCTTGGCAGGGAGTATATCTGCTAAATTGTATATGAGAAACTGGCTCTTTGAAGCGGATCATTCAGTAATTGTCAATATGAGTTGCATTACGTAATTTTTCATATTATAGATTTCATTAAACTATATTAATCGGCTCAATTCGTAGTCTTGATTAAGCATAATGCGCACAAATTCGCTTTAGGCATCAAACAACCATTAGTCGAAGCTTAATAAAGAAATACATTTAAAAGTGATAAACACGGTTCGAGCAATTAGCTATCTTTATTAATGAAGATGCTTCTCAGCACATTGGCTAGATACAGGGTCATTTTAATTATTTTCACAAAATTATCAAAAAACATTAAATTGCAGCACTTATGTCTATATCAAAACAAAAGCTAAATCCACAAAGCCAGATTAAATGCTAGTGTTTTGAGAAGAGATATATAAATAGCTTCGATAAGGGGGATTATGTTAATTTTAAATATAGCTTTAAAAAACTAGTAAAATACATTCTTTTTCAAATCATATGGTACACTCTCTAAAAGAGCGATATATATTAGCACACATCTAAATTTAGTTTGGCACACTGGTCTAATCCAAGTTGTCACTTCCAATAAAAATTTTCTGTTCTATTTGCATTGGAAGTATCCGAAATGTCCTCTCAATTTTTTTTTGAAGATGGAGAAGGCAATGCAATAGATGAAAACAGTATTGAGCTTGTGCAGTCGAAGGCAGATAAAGAGACATATCCTTTGGACAATATCACAGGGTTTAACATACATTTAGAACCAAAACCGCCCGAAAAGTTAGTGAAGTCAAAAGTCGTTGAGAATGAAGATTCTGCTCCTATAAATCTGCGCAAAGTTGATCCAAAAGAAACACCACGGAGAAGATGCCAAGAAGAAGTTCTATTGAAAAATGATGGTAATACAGTTGGAAATTGGGAGTTATCCTAGTCTATACTAATTGTTCTATCGGTTGTTGTGTCTTCTGCCAAGCCTCATACTAGACATTTTGAAGAATATAACTTAGACACTGCGAAACAGATACAAAATAGTTGCATTATACTATCTGTCCCTAAATTTATTTTATACCTTATGAAAGCCTTACAAACAAATGAGATTCAATGCTTTTTCCTTTAAGACTGTTTCTCACTTTTCATCCCTGCTTGGCTGTTATTTTCACTAAATAATATTAAGACAAAATTATATGTCAACGTACCATAGATGCTCAACTTTAATCCAAAAGAAAGTATCCAAAAAAAATCTATTTTTTTTTCTTGAGTTGGTATATCCTTTTTAACACTGATGTTTCAGATTTATAAATGTATTTCATTGCTAAAAATCGGAACTTTGAGCCTTCATATTTCTGCAAAAAAAATTAGATATACCCGAGAGTTATAAGTAAATAACGATTATTTCCAATACAAATGAAATAAAGAAAACCACAAGTAATTATATCACGGAGAATGTAAGGTCATTATTATTGAATCAAAAAGGAAGCCAGGAGCCATTAGGTCCTGGTTTCAAAAATCATTTATACTATTTTAGTTCCATTTGGATGTCAGATTCAATATGGGATTGAGTTGAGATTTAATATAGATTGATGTGAACTACTGGCAGTCTTTCACACATTAAATTGAATTAGTAATTAATAACATAAATCTGGTGTGAGAACCAGGAACATGAATTATAGAAACTTAACTACAATTTAAAATACCATATCCATTTGTAGACGATTGTACAACTTGAATTAATAATTGCTGTTCCCTTTTCCCATCAGCTTTAACATAGAGAAAATAAAATTACTGCATTAGAAATTTGAATTAGATATTTAATATAAATAACACAATGATCCATCGAACTGATGAATCCTTACTTTACTTTTAATAAACTTAGAAGAGTTATAATTGTATTTCCCATTTTCTGCTTTTTTTAGTTACGTTTTTGTAGCATAAATAATAGGCAAAAAACCGACAATAAGGACACTTTCTGATAATAAGCTTGTTTTAAAATACCCTATAGTATATTCGAGCATAAAAAATTTGGAGTGATTTATCAAAAGGTAAACGTATAAAATTATTCAAATTAAGAAGTACCGTTTTATTATGAGCATATAGAGAGGGTTTATATACTAATTGGATGAGTGAATTAAATGTGAATGATAATATAATTAGAATGAACATGCGGATATTGTGTGAATACAACAATAGAATCATGCTTCTATAGCTCCATAGTAGCATGATGATAAACTCGCGGAATGCAGCATTGTATGATTTGCATGTCAAACATCATGGTCTGACAAATGCTCTAAACTGGTAATTCGGTAATTACTAATTTTGATAGATTATGGAGTACTTTTTTAAAAATCCTTTTTTGACCTTTTTGTTGTAAATTATAAAATATTCGCTATATCTATCAGCACACTTTTTGTATTTATGTAATAGATCTCATTGAGCTCTATTGTACTCAATTTAAATTTTTTCGAAGTACTACTTTTTTGTAGAGATATCCTCAAAAATGTGAGCGAAAAAACATCCTATTACTATAACCTCCTGGGTGCTTCCAGAGCACATGAATGTGCCTAAGTAGCATTGTCGGTAGTTTTATGAAGTCATTGGTGCACTCATATAAGAGCATCTTAAATATTGACTAAAAAGTCAACTAATAAAAAGCTAGAACATAGTATTTTTGATTATAAAATCCTTTTGCTTAATTATTTACAAGCTTTTTTAGCGTAAAGCATGTTGTGCACACATTCTGTGTAGGCACCTCGACTAAAAATTATTGCACCATGACGGCATGTCTATATAATATACAGTAGGTGAATAAATGGTCCGGATGTTTTTCAGATTTTGACATCTTTGTGAATACAGCAAGAACGAATAATGCAATCAAGCTGAAACAAAAACTGTTCGAAAGATAAAACTGTGTTTATAAAAAACGCAAATTCATAAAATGATTAAATTGCTGGAGTTAAAACAATCTGTGATCAAAAACGCTGTATGCATCCGGACCATTTTTTCAGGTTAGAACAAAAAATGCAAACTTATTAAAATCTACGCAATTATACATCACAATATATTAATAATCAGAAAATCAGTAAAAATAAGAAAAGAGCTGATCTACTTTGCTTTTATTGTTTATTTTTCTGCGTTCTCATTATACTTTTTTCATGTTTACTCATTGCCTCATATGGTGCCCACATTGTCCAAGGATGCACAAAATAATATCAAAAGCTTGCTGAAATTTGGTTATTCTTATTCTACATTCATAAAACGTATTTTGGGAGTTCAGAAAAGTACTATTTGAGAATATAAACGGAAGTTTTTTCCGAACATGACGCCATCTCTATCTGGTCGACATACTTTAATTAGTGCAACATCTGGGATTACATTCCCAAAAAGGTTGTACTTGGTGAATTAAAAACGAGAAAAGATGTAGAAACCTGTCTAAATAATCTTGAAACTGAAATAAGCTATTTTAAATGCTTTAAATTGCTCAAATCAATGGGCTTCAAGGCCGAAAAAAAGGAAAAAACCTCTGCTCACAGCCACTCACGGATTAAAACGGCTAAACTGGGCCAATGCTCATAAAATTTGGGCAAAAAAAATTTAGCGGCACATGATTTTTTCCGATAAAACAAAATCAAGCATTCGGGGGTCTGATGACATCAAATAGTGCTGGAAAAAATCAGATAATAAGCTTCAATTCCATTATTTGGAACTTACTGTCAAGCATGGTAATAGCTCAATGGTGTGGTGCTGCATCACTTACAGTGGCCATAAATATGCCTCTCAAATTTGTGATGGTATCGCGAAGAGGAGGAATTGCATTTATATCCTTAAAACCACTATGAAGAACGCCTTAAATTGGTATGGTTTCGACTCTAAAAACATCTATTTTAAGCAATATAAGGACTCCAAATATACTCTGAAGCTCACAAAACTATGGTTTAAAGACAAAAAATTTAACGCTAATAAACTTACAACTAGCCGCCTCGATATCCAGATTTGAATCCGATTAAACACCTATGGCATTCCCTTAAACTAAAATTAAACTCATATCCAACTAAAGCTAAAAAAATTCAAAAATTATAGCAAAGGGTTGAAGAACAATGGGCCTCTTTTACTAAGAAAAACTGTCAGCAGTATATAGATAGTATTTTAGTTAAAATTAATGCTGCTATCAAAGCTAAAGGTCATAATACAAAGTACTAATTTTATTTTTCATGTACCCTGAAAAATGGTCCGGATGCATACAGCGTTTTTGATCACAGATTGTTTTAACTCCAGCAATTTAATCATTTTATGAATTTGCGTTTTTTATAAACACAGTTTCATCTTTCGAACAGTTTTTGTTTCAGCTTGATTGCATTATTCGTTCTTGCTGTATTCACAAAGATGTCAAAATCTGAAAAACATCCGGACCATTTATCCACCTACTGTATATAAAAAAACGTGACAACCTGTAACCTGTATCACGCTACAATAGGTACATTTATAATATAAAAAATGTTGATTTTTCTCTTGGATTGTATTATATTTAATGTATATTTAATCTAATATTTGAAAGAAGGGAAAAAACAACTATGTAAATTTAATAAAATTTACTGCCGTCATGCAATATATTGCATGGCTGAAATGATATAAAATACTAATAAAGAGATGTTTAAAGATTTTTTCTCCTTGATTTAATAAATATAACTCCTTATTCCTCATAAATATGAAAGAAAATTTTATGGATTCAATTAAAGTCTTTGAACTGAAAAGCTATTTCACTACCTTTGTTGCATCCACAGTTCTGGGTAGGCATCTTGGTTAAGATTATGACACAGTTAGTAGGACATGTTCTGTATTTCTGTGTAATATCTTATAACGCTCAGTTAATATTGTGGAATGTGAAACTATTGTATCACATAGGTTTGATTGAATATATAATATATACTTATTTAGATTAGTTTTAATTAAAGAAGTTTGGATATAAAAGAGATGCTTTCCATCTTATAATAAAGTTCTTTAGTTTTTGTGTGTAATTTAATTTAACCAGTTCCTTTATTAAATTATACATTTTTTCTTGCAACAATGTTTATCTTAAATCTTGTGGCAATTCAAGAAAACATTTTCAGTATTTACATCTAGTAAAAAAAATTTGTACCTAATAAAACTGTTCTTTTTTTAATTTTGGGGCAAATAATGTTATGATAAAATAAGGGACATGTGGAAAGAAAAAGTTTCCTTAAATGTAAATTCGAAATAAGGAATTTTAAGCTGTAAAATTTGTCCACCAGTCTTCGGTGGATACAAAAACCTCCTTTATATCGAGGTTTGACTGCTATATTATGCGTTAATATTTAGTATATCGTATATTTACATAATTTTAAATGAATGAAACCAATAAAATTGACAAATTTTTATCCATAAAAATCTATTCTATAATGCATCCGCAGCCATTAAACCCTGAAATATAAATGAGCATAACTGGTAGCTCTGGAAAGCTATTTTTAAAAACTGCAGAACCTGAACAATGATTCTGATGCTGCAGCATCCAAACCTTCATAAACTGCATAAACGTTTAGAGAGATTCAGAATCAAATGTGCAGAAACTATGCAGATTGGTTCATAAAAATTAAAATTTACTGTTAAAAAAAGTGAATTTATGCACATCGTCACGGTCAGAAAAAGTGCAGAAATTCTGCACCAAGCTACATAATAAACGAACTTTTTACCGCGGTGGTGTATGTATGTCATTTGTGTAACTGATTGCACTGTGATCAAGAGTGCTATCATGCACATGACATGTATTGGTTCAAAAGAAGTATCTTGTATTTTTCGCATGCGTTTGTTATTATATTCATTTTGAGTATTTGTTTATTATCGCTGCACTTTAATATTTCTAATCTCATGAACTCTGTGAGTGATACTTGCAAATTGAATTATTTTATAATTATCAAGCTTTTAGTATGTAATTCCACTGCAGTGGTATTATAGCTTGATTTATGTAGAGACATGAGAGCTCAAATTTTTTAGTTTTTAGACGTGAAAAACATGTAAAAATCTGAAACATTAGCGCTGAAAAAGTTATATCTACTGCAAAAAATAGGATATTTCCGGATACTTGTTTTTAAATCAAAGTTATGCATCTCAGGTGCATTGGCATATAACTCTCTCTTGGGGTTATTTAGTGGGAAAAAAAGTAAATCAGGGATAAAAAGTGAGACTCGATATATAAAGAAAAAGCAGTGAATTTTACCTGTTTTTGAGTTTTTTGTGAGATATAAAATAAATTTAGGAATCGACATCATAATACGACTAGCTCATATATATTTAACAGTGTATAGGGTATATATAAAAGGTGCTTAGTATGAGGTTGGTTATAGAAAAGAGAACACGTTCCTGACTCTGAAGAATGAAAACTATGAAAAGCAATGCGGAAAATAAAAGTACAACAGTACAACTCTTCTAGGTTTACTGAAGATAGTTTAAAAGTAAAGAAAGGGCCAAAAAATTTCTTGGATATATTTGGTATTTATAGTAGTAATTATTAAATGTTACTATAGTAAATTACTATTAGAGTGATCTATCCTCGCTTAAATGATCAAGCATGTGAGAAAGATTAATAACTTTTGAATGTTCTGTATAATATTAATTATACAATTTGACATAATAATTCAATCTTAGATTCTCATCTAAAACTCATTTAATAAATTTGGTATAGTGAGTGGTGAAAGTCTAGTAGGATTTGGCTGTAATTGGTATACGTATTCCAGGCACTGTATTAAATAGAGCATCTAATTCATTATAACGGAAGATTCGTTATATTGGACACATTTTTTTTACCCCGACCAGTCCGTTATAACGACTCTCGAGCGTATTTAAAATTGCTGTAGGGCAACAACCTTTATGTATTTCCAAGTGGATTTTTGAAGGCTCTCAGTTTAAAGTATACTTAATCTCGCTTTTGAACTTTTTTTATTCTATTAATGCTCATTTTAAATAAGGAATACTAAAACCAAAGGATTGAGTGCAGCTTTTTTCATGGACAAAAGCACAATGGCAGATTTTGCATGATTGGCTACCGAGCTTAGTTTGTTTTTGTAGTGTACAAATATTTTAGTAGTATTAGAACGGGAATTAGAAAATGAATGTATGAAAGGTATTTTACTGTACAGAGTATGCGTTAAAATCTGGTTTGTCAGCTACAAGCAAGCCTACAAAAATACTGTAATGATGCAAATTAACAAAAGTTATGTATTATTTTGTATTTATTTGCACCCATAAATGTTTCAAATTACTTTATAAAAGAAAAAATAGATTATTTATGCATAAACGTTACGTTTATGCAGCCATAATGCCAACATGCAGCGTAATCAGGTACGGCATCCTATACAAAGATATGATGTCTAAAACGATTTTTTTACTAGATATTGTATAGACCTTTTTTCATATACAAAAATCTATTCTATTTGGCTTTATGTTTTGATTTATAAAAAAGGCTTATTTCTAAACGATGTCATGGTTATCTTTGTTGTTGTTTATGTGACTCTGGAGGACAAAATGATCACATGTAGGACGCTGTACAACAAAGCTGGGATAAAAATCATGCTTACACTAAGATTATAGGTCCATTTCTTTTTTTTTGATATCTAATATATAATGATACAAAAATCTATTCGGTTGATCGTATTTCTTTTCATTGCTCTTTTACTTATTTTTTTATCGGGAAACTTTTTCTTTAATAAAAACTCTAAACCACAAAATAAAACAATAAAAATGGCTCAATTTCAAGTAGTTCTTCGTGAAGGGGTTGTAGGAGGATTTGTCGGACCTACTCTCAGGTAAAGTTGCTTGCATATATTGAAAGGTTTCAAACGTAACATTATATGTACTAGACAAATGGTGGATATCAAAGGAGATAACAGTGGAGCTACAATTATGCAAGCTACCTTAAAGCCTGAATCTAAAAATGATTATCATACTTTAGCTGGTGGAGCTTCCATGTACGTCATTTATACTTATATAACTCATTATTATTTCTAGTGATTAACACAAACTAATCACAGCGAGGAGGTTTCAAGCCTTTTAGATACTTTGAAGCAACAACTTCAAAGTCTACCAACTGAGGAGCCTGTTGGAAGCGAAGATATTTACGGACAAGATATTTCCTTATCTTTCTTTTCGGATGATTTCCAATGGTCGAATGGTTAGTATTATTAATTAGTAGAGATTTATAAATATAAATATAAATATAAATATGAATATATATATATATATATATATATATATATTTGGTGTATACTAACAATTTCGTATATAGGTGGCCCTGATGGCTGTGCTCAAGGTGAATCACAAACTCAAGCAACACCTGAACAAAAGGAGAAATTCAAGGAATTGGTAAATTTGGTTAAAGGTCTCGGTCAACAATACGCAGTTACTGCTGCATAATATGTAACTTTTTTATTTGGATTCTTCTTTATCAGCAGCTTCTTTGAGCTTTGCTAAACGTTCTCTATTTCTTTTTAATAAAACTCTATTGACATTGGCTCTTTCTATATCATTCATTTCAAACCAGTTGTTGATTCTACTCATTGTACCATTTTCATTGATAACTAAAAATATGTGTTATTTTCAATTAAAAAACGTTGTTTGGGTAAACAAAACTTACCAACAGGACCGAGTTCTTTAAGTTTGTATGAATCATTAATATCAACATTAATAGTTTCATCTGCTGTAGAAGGAAGAGCAAGAATGGGCTTCTTGAGATCACCGACGGAGGAGGACATGGCTAATTTTCTAATATAATTTGTTGATTGTTGGAAAGAGAAACGTTGCTTTACGAATTGTGTTTGCAGGAACATGAAAGAAAGTAAAAGAAGAAATTTGATTTCAATGCAAGGGATCGTAAAAATATTTTGGTAGACCGGCTTGGAACACTACCAAAATAATCTCGAGCATATTTTGAAAATGCGAAAAAGGCACATTTAAACAATTTTTATTGTGCTTTAAAAAAAACAAAAACTAATGAGTAAAATTTAAAACTATTTTAGCATGCAGGGTTTACAGCAGTATTTTTTTTTACAAAAAAAAAATGTTACTATATATAATTGTGAATACTAATGAGAAGTGTTTGTTGAAGCATCTTTGGTAAATATTTGCTGACCAGGTAAATAAAATACTATATCAATATATATAATCTTATATAGTACTCGTTATTAATATAAATGATACTCTTGAGGTCTATCACTATTGAGAAATATGATATATCTTTGAAGATGCTTATAATAATTGTATTAGCTCAACAATCAATAGACATCATATCCGCTACAAAAATGGTCTTAGAATCAATAAAAGATAAATTTTTTTAATAAATAAGAGAACATGTAATTTTTTACACAAATCAAGAAGCTATTTAATCACTTTAGGTTATATTTAGCTTTGTATTTGTACATCTTAAATGAATATCACATATGTCAAGAACCCAAATAGAGAAGAGGCTTCGGGTGTTCAATAATATGTTGGTCCTCTCAAATTAATAGAGGGATTAATATCTCTCATCCTTAAAGTACCAACTATAGTTTCTTTTTTTTTCTCTTAACTTTTATCCTACAATTATGTCTACTCGCCACGCTAGAACTGCTGATAGAGCATCTAATGAAAAATACACTAAAATTTTAAAGTCTCTTTTACAAAAGACTCCCAACAAATACTGTGCAGATTGCAAAAAAAAGGGTAATTTTGATTATTGTTCATTTATATATATATATATATATATATATATATATATTACGTAGTTATTTAACAAGTAGTAAAACAGATGCTCGTTGGGCTTCTTGGAACCTCGGTATTTTTGTTTGTATTCGTTGTTCTGGTATTCATCGTTCTCTTGGTGTTCATATTAGTAAAGGTATATAAATTTATTTTTTTGGGGATACAGCAGCCATTCCTCAACTTTCTTGTTTTTTGTTAGTCAAATCTGTTGACTTGGATACTTGGGTTCAAGACCAAGTTGAGAACATGGTTCGTTGGGGAAATGAACGTGCGAACAAGTAAGTTTTAAAGAAGACTGATTGATCATTTATTTGACTATTACTTTATTGTCAAAGATATTGGGAAGCTAATCTCAAGGATAAAAAGCCTTCAGAAAGTAACATGGAAATGTGGATTCGTGCCAAGTACGAACAAAAGAGATGGGCTATGAAGGGTCCTATTCCTGATCCTAGTACTTTAGGTGGAGATGATGATATTGATGATGTTGTTCCAAGCACACCCAAGTCTAATTCTTCAACATCTTCATCTGTTCGTCAATCTCCTGCTCCTCAAAAGCAACAGATAAAACCCAAGCAATCAGAATTTGCAAATTTGGATGCATTCTTGGGATCCCCTTCATCATCACCTGCAGTCAGTCATCAAACTATTGCTAAACCTGCTATTCCTGTCGCTACTCAACTTCAAGGCGCTGATTTCTTTTTTGATAGTGCTCCTTCAAGCACACCTCCTGCTTCTTCTTCTTCTACTCCTACTACTACCACCGCTTCACCTCAACAATCTCAAGCACAAAAACATAATGATTTTAAATCATCGATTTTATCATTATACAGTAGCATTCCTGCTGCAACTCCCCCACCTCAGCAACAGCAACAACAATATGGTGGAAGTTTTCAGAATCAAATGGCTGGTTTGAATCTAGGTGGAAACCAATCTTATGGCCAGCAATTCAATACAACCACAAATAATAATATTAACAATAACATGTGGGGATCATTTGCTACTGCTACTCCATCTCAACCACAACAAATTCAACAACCTCAAGGCAGTCAATTCTTTACATCGAATACAAATACGCCTGCCAAAAAATCCGAAAAGAAAGAGTAAGTTTAAAGTTATTTAAACGATTAATAATTATGCTAAAGCTATTCTTTTGTAGTGTTTTTGCAGATCTCTTAGGTTAAAGGTAGTTTAATAGAATTCTTGATTTTACAGGAAATATATATCAGCACATTAAATAAAATTTAATAATTTATTAAAATGAATCAAGTGTTTGATTTGAAACTATTCACATAACCAAAAAAAGTAAAATAAATACAAATATAACTATTATATTATATGATAATTCTATAAATTTAGCATCATACACGTTTGGCACGAGAATATTGGTTTGTCCATTGAACACTGACCCCAAGATCATGAGCAGCACGATTAGTCCAAGCAGGATTACGCAAATGTTCACGGCCGACCAAAATGTAATCAGCTTGGTTCTTTTCCAAGATGTCTTCAGCTTCCTTGGGATCAGTAATAATACCAACAGCACCAGTAGAAATGTTGGCTTGCTGTTTGATAGCATTGGCAAGAGGAACTTGATACAAAGGCTTTGCAGGATATTTGATGTTGGGCAAATTACCGCCCGAAGAAACATCAATAACATCAACACCAATTTCCTTCAAGCCCTTTGAAAATTCAATAGCTTGGTTAATATCCCAACCATTTTCATCAGAGCCCAAAGTTTCAATGTTCTTGTAATCAGTTCCAGAAATACGAACCCAGAGCGGCTTTTCTTGAGGCCAGACATTGCGAACAGCTTGAATAACTTCCAATGGGAATCGAAGTCTATTTTCAAGAGAACCACCATATTGATCAGTACGTTTGTTGGAATTACCGGATAAAAAGTTATGAAGCAAGTAACCATGAGCGCAGTGAATTTCAAGGACTTCAATTCCTGCTTTATCAGCACGAATAGCAGCATCAGCCCACTTTTGAGCGAGTGCCTGTAATTCAGATACATCCAATGCACGAACAGCACCATGTTCTTCATCAAAAGGAAGATTACTAGGGCCAATAATATTGTTGGGCCAACCTCCATCTTCTTCGGACATGTTATGATAGCCGCCCTTTGACCATGAAGATCCCATATTAGCTTTACGACCAGCATGAGCAATTTGTACAGCTGCTACGACACCTTGCGCTTTGATAATATCAACAACTCGCTTAAATTGAGGAATTTGCTCATCCTTCCACAAACCAAGATCATTAAGGGAGATTCTACCTATGTCTTCTACGGAAGTAGCTTCAATGATAATCATACCAGGACCTCTGAGAGCAAAAGAACCATCTAATGAGAAAAAAAAAGTATTTTCTTAATTCTAGAATTATGAATTGTGAATATTTTTACTTACAGTGAGAGGCATGGAAATCGTTCATAACACCATCGATGGCACTGTACATACACATGGGAGGAACAACGATACGGTTATTGAGAGTAACGGATTTGGAAGTAATAGGAGTCAACAATTTGGGTGTAGCTTTGGATACAGGACCAGAAATACTGCCGAGGCCAGGAGTGATGTTAGAAGCAATAGTAGGATAAGCAGATGAAGTCATGATTAATAAATATTTGATAGTATTTTATTGAAAAAGAACCTTGATCTAGTCGAACTTTTTATACTTCATTCAAGATTGAGGTTTGATTAATAATAGCCAGACTGTCACATCACTTTACGCTGTGTTACATATATTTCTAGACATATGAAGCACCTCTATCATATCAATAACTAAACAAGTATGAACTACTAACATATTGCAAAATTTCTTTGATTTTACTTTTTTTTTTAAAAAAAATACACGAATTTTCATCTTGGATCTGGTTGTTATTACATGAACTACTACTAAAACAAGTTATAACCCGGGAAAAAGTTTAAATAAAAAGCCCTTAAAACTTAATCGAGATACTTCCTAGATCGCAATCCCAACTATTCGGTTTAAGTTTCATGCTTAAATAGAAACTTCAATTACCCGCAACAGAGCTGAATCTATTGTGTTATCCAAAAACAGAGTTTATAAGCACTTCAGTAATTGCAAAACTTAATTCCATTTGAAGAACTTAATCCGATTTTCTAGGTGCTCTTTGTTTATGCTTTTGGCAGAACTTTTAGTAAGCCATCGTCCTTTTTCACTGATGCTTTTCATATTTAGGTTTCAGCCTTGTTCTTTAGGTTTTTATTGACATTAATTAATAGTGCTTCATTATCTAAGGATTTTTTTTTTTTTTTTTAATAAAAAGATTTGTACTATCAGAACTTACAAATTGAAACATATTTAATAGACGTTTTAAATGTATTTGAATTAATATCAAACCCCAACTATATAGGTACAGCTCTTTTTTCAGAAATAAAAAAAGCGCTAAAATTGCATTGGAATGTATATAAACTAACATTTTCTCTAAATTTATCATCCTTTGTTGTTGATTTCATTTATATCTTTTTTTTTTTTTTTTTTTTTTTTTTTTTTACTTGTATTTTAATTTTTGAAAATAAGGTGTAATGGCCGATGAAAGTATTATTTTATGAGGTGAATTTCAGACATTACATTAATTTGATGCATTAGTTATTGCATTAAATAACATACTGTTATACTATAATATATACACCAAATTAACGTCTCATTTTATGCAAGTTAATTTCGACTTTTTTCAGCATTTTGAAAAACGCAATCAAATATGTAGATGACGGAAAATGAAAGTATTAAAAAGATGCAGCAAGTCCAATTATCAACCCCAATTAACTTCTGATGTATTCATTAAAAAATCATATCATAAATACCAATATGGATACGATTATTTTAATGACCTTAAATAAAGAATTCATAATTCATATTCCCAGAAATATGATTTAAAGAGTTTTTTAATTTCTGTAAATGTCAATTCTCAAGCTATTTTATACATGATTTACGTCAAATGCAGGCCTGAAGCATACCCAACAACCCTACATTTCCTAGTGACTGTATAAAAGTATCAGGATTGCGTCACATAATATCTTTATAGAACAAACAGAGGGCCTCCCCCTTCTGTTTTTTTATTTCTTGACCCCACACTACTTTTTTTGCGTCTCAAAACTAAAAAAAAATGTCTATTGCCCGTGTTGCCCTTAGCTCTATCTCCTTCAAGGTAAAGTTAGATGATTAAAACAAAATGAAATACATTTGTTATATAATTTTCTAGAAGCATTTCAACTAAATAAACCAACTTTTCACATTAGGCTGCTGTTCCTTCTATCGCTGCCCGTAGCTTCTCTGCCGCTGCTGTTATGCAAAAGGGTAAATAAAGATTAATAAATTGCTAAAATTAATTTGAATACTAATGAATTGATTCTTTTTTAGATGTTGTTCAAGATTTGTTCATCAAGGAATTGAAGGGATACAAGCCTGCACCTGTTGTAAGTTTAAAAATGCTAAATACATGTTGGAACAAAAAAAAAAAAAAAAAAAAAAATAGAAAGACTTAATTATATAATCAATAGGCTGCTGCTGACGAGAGTGCTGTTAAGGAATTGAAGCTTCCTGCTGCCCCTGCTGTAAGTTTTATCTGATTGAAATATATAGAAATTAAATCAAACACTAAACTTTTAAAATAGGTTCCCGAAGTTGATGCTGATTTATCTCAACAATTGGCCGCTTACGATGCTGAGCCCGAGGAAGCTACTCAATAAACAACAAATACGAATAATTGTTATTATATATAAATTAAAAGAGTATAAAAATAAGCAAATATCCCTTTAAAAAAGACATAATCTAAGCACGAACCAAATAAAATAAAGTGTGTGTGTATAAATAAATTTCGCTTTTATTTTTCCCTTTTAAAATCAAATGAAAAGAGCATATCCCCGCCTTTTTCTCATTTTCTATCTTGGATTTATATGTTTACTTTGAGAAATATCATTAGATTTGCAATATTAACTCCTGTTGTGGTTATACTACTGACTATTGGATGGTATCAACAAGCAATCGACCATGCAAATTTGCCTGAAAATACACTTCCACATCCAGTAGACGACACATACATTATAGCAGGCTATTTTATAAATTGGTAATATAGCAATCAGTATTATAATGTTATATTCTTTAACATGTTAAATAGGGGTATATATGACCGAAAATTTAATGTTATCGATCTAAAAGCAGAAAAATTGTCGCACATTTTGTATGCTTTTGCTAATGTCAATAAAGATGGCAGTATTGTTCTTGGTGTAAGTGAAAAAGGTTACGTATTCAAGAAATTCATTATTAAAATCAGTTTCTCGGTGCTGAACAGGACCCTTGGGCTGATACAGATATTAAATTCCCAAAAGGTTTGTTACCCAACACTTATCACGAAAATTTGTGTACTAACCGTACCTTTCAGATAAAACAATCGATGGAGTGTTAGATCCTTGGAAAGAAAACGATAATGATTTACACGGCAATTTCAAACAACTCGCACTACTCAAACAACAATACAGACATCTCAAAGTATCTCTTAGTGTAGGCGGTTATTCATGGAGTTCCAACTTTTCTGCTCTTGCAGCAACACCAGAGACTCGAGCCACATTTACAAAAACAGCGATACAACATTTGCAAGATTTAGGCCTAGATGGTATCGACATTGATTGGGAATTTCCTGTAGACACGACAGATGCCGATAATTATGTTTTATTACTAAAAGAAATGCGAACAGCATTAAACGATTATCAACTTGCCCATGATCCTACCGATCAAAACTTCTTATTATCAGTCGCGATGCCTTGTGGTCCTGAAAACTATCGTTTACTGAAATTGGGAGAAATGGCACGCTATGTAGATATATTTTATTTGATGGCTTACGATTTTTCTGGTGATTGGGATCAACAAATAGGACATCAATCTAGTTTGTATGGTGGACCGCTAAATGTAGATCAAGCAGTGACCTACTTTGAAAATGAAGGTGGTGTTCCTTCAAAGAAAATTGTTATGGGAATGCCTTTATACGGTAGAGGATTTTCAAATACAGAAGGAAAAATTGGATCTAATTATAAGGGTGTTCCTGATGGATCTTGGGACAAGGGCTCTTTTGATTATAAAGATCTTCCCAGAAAAGGAGCCAAGGAATTCATGAACCAAGAAAGAGTAGCATCATGGTCTTATGATGAATCAAAACGAGAATTTGTTACATACGATTCACCAGAAGTAGCAAAAATCAAATGTGAATATATTAAAGATAGACAACTTGGCGGTGCTATGTTTTGGGAGTTAACAGCTGATAATTCATTAGATGAATCAAGAAGTTTATTAGAAACTGTTTATAACAGCTTAGGAGATAATTTAAATGGAATTGAAAATCATATCAAATTCCCTTTGAGCAAATATGAAAATGTATTGCATTAAGACAGTATTTTTTGTGCTCTTAATTTATATTTATGCATATCAATAAATTACATTTGTAAGAGCTTTGCACCATTAATTTTCTCTGCACTTTCACGAAGAATAGAAAGATTAGACAGGGCACGCTAGATGGGCACTCTATTTTCTGGATTGTACTACAGCAACCTTTTATTTTATTTTATTTTATCAAAATATCAACGATAGATAATATACAAGTATTTCAATGATTTCTTCTAAAATTATCTAAATTTAGAGTTAAAATTGAAAAAACAAGCGTTCATAGCTTAGTCACTGTAAAATAGATTATTTTTTGCGGGTACCTACTCGATTTAAATTTAAAAATCTAATTTTCATAGTTTCCAATTTTCAAAATTAGAGCGTATCCTCTCTTCTATAAATAACCTCATACTAAACATTTTGAAGAATATATTTTAGACATTGCTGAATAGATAAAAACTGGTCGAATTATGCTACCGCTTGTTTCTAAACTTATTCTATATCTTATGAAAGCCTTAAAAACAAGTGGGATTTACTTTAAAACTATTTCTCGCTTTTCATCCCTGCTCAACTGTTTTTTTTTTTTTTTTTTTTTTTTTTTTTTTTTTTTTTTTTTTTAATAAAACTAAAAAAAAATTTTATTTAAATAAACTTTAAATACTCAACTTTAATACAAAAAAAAAAAATAAAAAAAAAAAATTTTTTTTTTTTTTTTTTTTTTTTTTTTTTTTTTTTTTTTTTTTTTTTTTTTTTTTTTTTTTCTTTCTTCAACACGTTTGATTTCTTTTTCTCAATTTTTGCATATAAAAAAAAAAAATCTTGAAATAAAGGAAAAATTGACAATTATTATGGACGAAGACCAGGGTAAATAAAAAACTAGTAAGATTTGTACGAAAAAATTCTAATAAAATACGCAGAAATATGTAGGGTCTGTAGAAGTGAGTCTACACCTGATCATCCTCTTTATCACCCTTGTAAATGTTCTGGTAGTATTCGTTTTGTTCACGAAGATTGGTAATATAAATCAGATCATATATATTCATATCATTGTTGTAATTTATTATTTTGTTAATATTATAGCTTAATTGAATGGTTATCCCATAGCAAAAAAAAGTAAGGAGCAAAAAAAAAAAAAAAAAAAAAAAAGCCATCGCACGACACAAAAGGAGTACAATAAACAACTAACAACATTGTTTTATAATAAAATAGATACTGTGAACTATGCGAACATCCATTTACATTTTCGCCCATTTATCGAGATGACATGCCAGAAAAAGTGCCTTTTTATGTACTAGTTTCTCAATTAATTTATCGTATTGTTTCCTTGTTAAAATCAACTTTTAGAGGTTTAACTGTACTCATTGTTTGGTTAATCATATTACCAAATTTCACACTTTGGACTTGGAGATTTTACTTTTGGAGTGGTGAAAATATTGGATTCAATACACAAATATTAGATTCGACATTTACAAGTACAAATGGAACAATTAATGAACAACAACAACAACAACAACAGCAGCAGCAAGAATCATCATTTTTCTTCATGACATTAAAAGGCTTTTTAAGTGATTGTTTAGAAGGACAAATTATTACTGCATTTGTTATCATTATTTTTGTCGCTGCTTACTTGTTCAGAGAATGGGTTATGCAAAATTTACCGGTAGAACAGCCCAACATTATTGAAGAAAACGTAATAAATCAGCACCACCACCACCGCAACAACAACAACAACAATATTCTCAATGTTAACAATGATGGCTTAAATAATGAACAAATTGTACAGGATCAATTTGCTATTGATACATTATTAAATGCTATGCAAGTAATTAATCCTCCCAATGAAAACAATGTAAATGTCGGTGATGATCAAGATCAACGTATGCGACGTCAATTAAATCAATTAAGAGTTGATCTCGAGAATGAAGTGGCCGAGAGAAACCATACTAACAATCAATCACATGCATGGTCTTCTTCCTTAGACAACAGAATTATTCATGATGATGATGATCAGCTATTTGGCGGAATTGATGGAATTGGCGCCTCTGGCAGTGGTAATGCTTCTTCATCTTCTGCTGCTATAAGAAGACCGGTATTAAATGATAATGATAATGAAGAGGAAGAATATAGAGAACAACGTTATAATTTACGTAGTAGTCATCAACGTATAAATCAACGTCAAATTGAACAAGAACAAGATGATGATGAAGAAACTAGATTTGATCAATTTGATGGATTTAATCACAATCACAATCATCATTCTCATTTCGATCAAGATGAAGTCATTGCAGAAGATAGATGGCCATCAATGAACCAATTTGATGATGATGAATGGGAGGATGATAATAATAGCTTACCTGATTTGATTGATCGCCAAGATCAAGATCAAGATCAAGATCAAAATCAAAATCATGATCATGATCAAGCCATTGTTGGTATGCTGAGAGAACGTTTTGGCGGTCCTTTGAATGGTCCATTTATTGATGCAATTGAGCGAGAATTTAGAGAGCGTCGACAAGGTGAACAACAACAACCTGTACAAGAGCCTGCCGAAGGATTAGCTGCTGCTGCTGCTGCTGCCGCTGCCGCTGCTGTTGCTATTGAAGATGATGAGCCACTTGATGTTGGTGATGATATTAACGGTGTTCTTGAAGCCATTGGCATGAGAGGAAATCCATGGATGCTGGTACAAAATTCAGTATTAATGTCATTGATGATTAGTTTATGTCTTGGTGTAGCTGTTTGGATTCCTTATGTTGTCGGTCGACTTGTTATTCTGATCCGTCCTATTAGTTTTATTGAAACACCCATTTATGTAATGAGGTTGATTACTGATCCACTCGTCGATTTTGTTTTGGATCTTTGTATACCGTTTATTTGGTCTCATATTGGTGGTACAGTAAAATCAGTTATTCCTCAAAACATTCAAACAACATTCAAAACAGTAAAAGATCAAGTTATAGAAGCTTTAAATAGTAATACTACTAATGAAACGACATCGTCCATGATAAATGCAACAACAGCAACCGCAACAGCAACAACAACAACAACAGCTAAAACAATTGCTACAACAACCAAAGCTGGTGGCGCAAATAGTTTAATGTTGAATATGGATTGGGGATTAATTCAAACCAAAGTAGAAACCTATAGTACAATGGCACTTGCAAGATGGCACCGATTTGCTACTGGCCAAACTAGTTTAGATCGTAGCATGTGTATTGCTGTTGGATATTTAGTATTGATTGGATTAGGATCATGGTACTTGACTCAAGGTAGAAGACGCAGATCAAGTCGACGCAACGGTGGTCGTAACGCAGCATCAGCAGGTGAAACAATCCAAGATTTGATTCGTCAACAAGGTATCTTTTTAAAGGTTCTCATGTTTATATTGATTGAACTAGTCATATTCCCCACTGTTTGTGGCTTTTTACTTGATATGGCTACGTTGCCTTTGTTTGTAAATGCCTCATTTTCATCACGTTATGCATTTCATTTAAAGAGCCCTTACTCATCTTATTTCCTACATTGGTTTTTGGGTACTGGCGTATTATTCTATTTCGCAATCTTTATCACAGTATGTCGTGAAGTTATTCGTCCTGGTGTGATGTGGTTTATTAGAGATCCAAATGACCCTCAATTTCATCCAGTTCAAGAAATGGTAGAAAGACCTTTACCTAATCTATTACACAAAATTAGTCAATCTGCATTAATTTACTCTGTTATGCTTGTATTTGGTGTTGGTACAGTTACTT
This sequence comes from Mucor plumbeus, assembly GCA_016758945.1. NCBI lineage: Eukaryota > Fungi > Mucoromycota > Mucoromycetes > Mucorales > Mucoraceae > Mucor > Mucor plumbeus. The sequence goes on from JAEPRC010000226.1 coordinate 34,315, forward strand.
ATTCTTTGGCTTATACTGGTATTGTATTTCCATTACGTTTACCATTTAATACTCCTTTATCAACTTTGGCAATTGATCTCCTGATCATTCAGTTCTTGTTACCTCCCTTGATCGCTCTTATTAATCCCCGTGATTACTCAAAGAAAGCACTTGACCTTTGGTGGCACTTTGCTTGTCGTCAGCTACGACTGACCTCTTTTATGTTTAACCAACGTAAGCCTGATGAGGAAGGTAGACATGTCCGAAGAACTCTCAAGTCATTCTTATTGATGGAAAAAGCAGAAATCCCTACTGACGAATTTGCTGATGTTGCAATTCAAGACGACACAAGCTCGGTTATTTTTCAACGAGATGGTATGATGGTTAGAGTACCAAAATATGATAGCGTACCTGTGGATCCTAAGCGTCGTATGCTTGTTCCTGTTGATCCTGTCACTTTGGAAGCTATTGACGAAGAAGAAAGAAGGAGAGGACATCCTGCTGCTGCTGATACAGTTGATGAAGCACAATCAACTATTGTAGTTTATATTCCTCCTAATTTCAAGGGAAGAATTATCATTTTCTTGCTATACATGTGGTTTTCAATTTCCGTATTTACCTGCTCTGTTACTGTAGTACCTCTTCTTACTGGTAGAATCCTGTTCAAACTGTATCTTGCACCTGAATCTAAAGTAAATGATTTATATTCATTTGCTCTTGGTATTTATATAATGACAGGATGCGCTATTCTTATCCATTGGGTTAAAGAGTGCTATCTTAATTCACAAAATACCAATCAAGAAGAGATGATTGAATATGTTAAAGAAAAGGCTAGCAAGGTAAATATTACATTATCCCAAACAAGATATCGTTTCTAACTCTTTTTCATGTATAGGTTGTTAAATTCTTCTACCTTGCTACCATGTTTGGTTTGATTATACCTCTTTTATTTGGTATTGCAGTTGATCTTTTTGTGTTTATGCCTAGACGTAATTTCAATGCAGAAACTGGATTAGTAATCTATATATCTCAGGTACGAAAATAACAGTAAAAAATATGTAAATTTGATGATAAATAACAGCAAAAACGCTTCATAGAATTGGTCTTTTGGTGTAGCTTATATGAGTATTATTCATAATCTTATTCATGTGCTTCCCGCCAATAATAGAATTCGCCAAAGAGTAAATGAAATTATTGGTGGTAACGGTATTATGCAAGCCGATTCATGGATTATCACACGTACAGTGATTGCTCCTGTGATACTTGTTGCACTACTTGCAATCACCATTCCTGGCATAACATCTTGGTTTATACTCCAAATGTTGGGTAAGCCGTCGTAGTTTCCTTGCAATATTATACAAACACACTAATATGTGTATATAACATTAGATCCGAAAGACCCTTTACTTCAAATTACTGTCACAAGATACACATATCCCACTATATTTGGTGTCTTTATTATCGTGTTGGCTGCATTTTTAGTTAAGAAATTGATTTCAATCTGGATGGAAACTGTAAGAGATGATACATATTTAATAGGAAAGAAATTACACAATATGCAAAATAATCAACAATCAGAACCAGAATCTAGTAACACTATTACTACTGCATCAAATATAGACACTGCAATGGAAGAGTAAATTCAATAGATAAATTTACATGTCATTATTTCTGTACAATACTCAAAGTTGCTCAGCAAACAAATATACATAATAAAAAGCAAGAGAGTAAACTCGTGACAATAATATGAAATTGTACAATGATGATGATGTTAATATAGTAATGATGATGATGTTAATATGGTAATAATGATGATAAAATGGAGATGAGTGTACCCTACCCGAGTTTTATAGTAATATATAAAAAAAAAAAAAAAAAAAAAAAAAAAAAAAAAAAAAAAAAAAAAAAAACTAAGAATTCAGATTTAATGTAATACATTTTTAATGCTTTAATTTAATGTAATTGTTATCAATATTACGCTATGTAATATATATACAAAAGTGTGTTTTCATGCATATCTCACTATTAGATAGCATTTAAAAATCATTTATATATAAATTATTTTATTGTAAAACCATAAATCAATCACTTGAGCACTATTTTGTTCTATTATGGTACTCTTGAACAAAATCCTCCTGCTTTAATCATTCAAGTGTAACAATAAAAAATCTCCCCGTGAGCTCTTGCAACACCTTTATGTGAATCCTAAAACAATATGGAAAATTTACATGTAGAATGGTCTATATAAATCCTTGAAAGAACTCTTTTTATTTCTCTTTTTTTCTTTTTGTTTCTTGCTTTTTTTTGTCTTTCTTATTGTACATATACATACATAATATAAAAAAAATGAGCGTAGGTCCAGAGTTGAGCTTAATGTATCATCATAACAATCAACAATATTACAATGCTACACCACTCATTATATCTAAACATCAACAATATCGAATTCAACAAGAAAAAGACCTAAATCATCAGCAAAAAAGACCTTTATATGATCAAATGATAAATGACCAACATTACAAACAGCAACAACAACAACTACAGCAGCAGCAGCAACAACAGCAACAACAACAACAACAACAACAACAACAGCAGCAGCAGCAGCAGCATTCTTTTTCTCCACCATTATCAGTCGCATCTTCTTCTACAACAATTTCATCATCTTCAGGCTCATTTTACTCTAATTTATCATCATCTCCGCCACTTGCTGCATTTAATATTCATGCTTCTTCTTCCTCTACTAGCACAAATATGCGTATAAAAAAGAAATTACCTTCAACATTTAGTACAGCTTATTCTTCTCACACAACATCTAATATCATTCAGCAACAATCTCAATCTACTAAACCTGCTGCTGCTACTGCTTGGAATTTCACGTGGCTTGTATTCATGAATGAAAAATGGGTCCCATTTGATATCTTGAATCAAACTAAATTAGAACAAACATTGACAGTAGGAGGTACATTTGTCGATATTAATGATAGTCATTTTCCAGATGTAAAAAGAGTGCGAGTATTTCCTAGAAGTAACTACCTTAGTTATCTCGGCGTCAAATATCGGTTGTCTCGGATCATGCAGCCGGATGCTTATTTAGATCATGTGGGTGTAGCTGAAGCAAAGAAACCTTCATTATCTCTACAAACAGCATCATTACCAACATCAGATGAAGGTGGTGATAGTCGTACTCGAAGAGCATGGGAGATGTAATACTAAAAAAGAAAAAAAAATCGCTCTTTAATACATTATACATTTTATTTATTCTACCAAAACCCACACAGTTACATACACAGACTTAATACTATACACCATTTTGACTACTGTTATATTATACTTTTTCATATTTATACATACCGCTTTTGTTCGCTTTATTTCCCATTTATTTTATTTAACATGTATTAGCTATTGCTCTCACATCACTTATCCTCGTAAAATGTTCTATTAGTTTTATTTTTTATTTTTTTATACTTATTTTTTATTGTAATAATATTAATAACTATAATAAAATAATATTAATGTTACCTTTATGTATATATTGAACTCTTTATTGTATCATATAATATAAAATCTGTTTCATCCCTGTTTTTTTTTTTTTTTTTTCTATAAGTTTCGTCGAAATTTAATTTATACTTAGTCCCTTATATGTATTGCATAACATAGCATTTCAAACAAATGTTTATCCATAGAAGAAATATGCCAACATGTTTCAATTAAACTGATTGGTTTTCCTATCAAATGTGTACCATTAAATAACTATTATTTAATTCACAACTAGAAATCAATTTTAAAAAAACTCGGAAACTCCAAAATAAGTGATAAATTATATAAATGTATTGTATCATTTGATCAAACTAAATAACCCTTTCTATATCATGTTATTCAATAACCTGACAGCTTTATAAATTTCAAATATCTCACAAGGCCCATATTAAATATCATGTGCCATTCTAAAAATGTAAATATATAATTGCGTGTGTACATTGATGGGCTGGTACATATACTTTTGGCTGTGTGTATGAAAAGCAACAATGATTTCATATGTATTGTAAATAAATGTACAAACTACACCAATTAAATTGTATAAATGTAACATTGAAAGAAGAGCATATTTAAATGTTTGAAAACGTTTCATATTTGTATTAATAGAAAATGACAGATGATTTTTGTAATATAATAATATAACTAGCTGGTCAGCAAATCAGTTTTATTTGATTATAAAAGCTTTTTCATCGCAATATACCAATAGTTAGAAAATTTATATACCATTGTTGTTTTCAAAGGTATACTAACTGTTAGTGCGTATATTGTCTCAAGCTTTTCCATAACCATCATTTTTTTTTTTTTTTTTTTTTTTTTTTTTTTTTTTACAAATATAATAAAAGAATACTAAATTACTCCTATCAAAACAATATACAACTTTATTTATTACAACAAGCTATAGTTTCTTTGAGAAGAACAATACCTCAAGTAAAAGGGTATTATAATCCTAAAAACCCATAGTTTCTGTCTTTTCTCTCATCCAGTCGATAGATCATCATCCTTGTAAGTGATAACAGTTTAAAAATAAAATCCTTGCCTAACATATTGTTCTTTTATAGAAGACCAAGTTTATAAACAAACTCACTAAAAATCCTCCAAGGTGGCTATCGCTACTCTTAATCTATCAATATCAGGCCTTGCTTTTACAGGCGTAAGTGGTTGCAAGTACATTTAATTATAATGCAAAGACAGAATTTCAAGTTACTAAATAACTGCAATACTTTTTTTTTTTTTTGTTCTCTTCCTCCTCCTTCTTTGTTTTGGTCTTTCTTTTTGTCCTCTTTGTTTGGGAGTGCATTATTGTTCTATGATTCCCATATAATTTTAAAAATAAAGTGATAAATATTTTTGTGCACCTCAAGGTTTATAAATATTGTTTGTAACCCTTATTCATATAAATAATAATTAATTTATTTCTTAACAAGCTAATAGACAATATATTTTGTAACAACTGTTAATTAGCTCTGCATTTTTTTTCATATTTTTATTTTTTAAATTGTGTTTATTGAATATTTTATTTATTTAAAATAAATAATTTGTTCAAAAATATTATTTTCTGATCGTACCTTTATTACCCCTTAATTTTTCGTTATTGTCTATTAAAATGGCGATTAAACATGCTAAGCTGGGTATTTTAGGTCAAATATATTTTGGATATTGACCCAGACAAGACGATGGTATTGTCAAGATTAACCTTAAATACATCGTTTATTGTATTCGCTTTAGCCCGTTTATATACTTAACCCGGTGCTACAGTATACAGTTTAAATTTCATTTGGAATGGTAGTTCTTTCGCCTAGAAATATCGAAAAAACTATATTTTTATTACTTGAAAAAGTAGTATTTTTTTCAAATAAAATAGAAAAATAAAAAAATTAAATCTTGTAAACTATGTCTTTACGCTTATTTTTTTACAAATGATATTGCCATCAAAAATCACTGATTTTGGACATCAAAAATTCTTTAAAAATTCTTCATTGCAACTTTTGTTCACCTTTACTGAAGAGCATATTTTGCTTAAAATGTCTGATCTCGCTTCGATCCGAAATAAAAAGGTGCATCAAACTAAATGGAATGTGCTATTATTATTTGGTAAATGAATAAATGGATGATCATCTTGCATAATTTTCAAGCCCGAAAACTTGTCAAAACTTCATAAATTCAGGAGACCACTTCCAAATATATGTGTATTTGTGTATGTGTAGATGACTATTTTTATGACTTACATGGTAAATCATTGGAGGTATAATTGTGATTTTATCAATTGTAAAAAAATAAAAAATAAAAAACCCACGTTTTTTTTTTGGATTATTAAACATTATTGATTTCCTTGTTGCAGCTTCTCGATAAAGCCTGGTTTTTAATTTGGAAATAAAACATGAACATAAGAGTTCTGTCAACTTGAATATCGTACATTTGTCTGGTTTAAAAATGGTATACAAGTTTGAAACAGCTTTAAATATACAACTAATATAAAAAAGGATATAATTTCCAAGAAATATATCATTGGATTAAAAGGATCGGGCAACTGGTGTCCCTTAAAGATTTGCGATAACAAAAAAAAAAAAAAAAAAAAAAAAAAAAAAGAAAAAAAAAAACCAAAACCTAGTATATAGTGGCCATTTGTTACTTATTTAGAACTTGTAATTTCTAAAGTTATTAAGTTTTTAGATTTTTGTATATCTCATATATCATGGTTTGATATATCTAAGAATCAAGTATATTGGGCAGTGAAATATTATAATAGAAGCGTGTAACAAACAACAAGTATGCACATTTGAATGAAGTACATTATTGTTTACCATAGTTCTCTTTGCGTGTGTGTGCGTGTGTGTGTGGGCGTGATGATTAGAGTTCTGTAACATTGAAATACAGAATCGCCACCATAAGCACCATACCACTAACCACGCACATCAAATGGGCGCATTTAATAAATTTATACAGTGGTTTTTACCCTTAATTAACGAGGGAATAAAGCCTGATTCGTAAGTGTAACAGCAATTACAATGGCTTGTCTATAAATAACATGTTATTGTAGTGTACCTATACTGCAACAGTAAATGTTTAAATATGGTGCGATAAATTTGCGTATTTTAGTTTTGTCAGCTTTTTTTATTGTTAGGAAATAATAAATGCCACTTAATTAATCAAGTTATTGTTAACAATGTGTGTGTGTGTGTGTGTGTTTTACGTACGTTAGTCAGCAACATATATCTGGTATGTGCTACCTTGTATACATACGCCCATCTTTTTTTAAACGTTTATCCTAGTACATGATCTAGTAATTTTAATATAGGGGTGAAGGGATCAAGTAATGTAGTCTTCATATACATATGTAATATAATTAATACTGTAAGTCCAGTCATTATATTATTAATATCAATCATCTTTCCATGGCTGATTACGTAAAAGTGAAGGGATCAATGAAATTTCTGGAAATCATAGAAACATGTTCCGTATTTGTAGATTGGCACTGTGTAACTTTAATCTGATTTGTTAACTGAATCTTTCGGTCTGGTTTAACAAATAAAGCGTTTTTGGTTGATCTGAGCAAATTGAAAGGGTTTGCATATGCGATTAATAATATTAGCATAAAATGGTAAAAAGTTTAAAACTATTTGCATAATTTAGGAGAAAATACTAAGTATCATTTTTCATCTCGGAAATGGCTACCAAAACAGCATCAAATGGAAAATGTTGTCAATTATAATAATGGAATGATTTGTACAACAATTTGCAAGCTATTCATTAAAAAGTTATACATACAAGTTATACAAAAAAATAAACCTACAACGTGGCAAATAATCGTACAACATTAAATTTTATTTGAGGAAAAGCATGTTTTTTTTTTTTTTTTTTTGTGTGGATAGAGTCCATTTTAATCCGATTCTATGAGCATACAAAAAGGATAAATGTTTATTTAGCATTGCGTCATGCAGTAATGGAAGAAGAAACAATGCTAAATCAGGCAAAACGCCCTCTTATTTTTTTTTATACCACAAAAACATACACGGAGTTGGTCATTTTTAACCAAAATTATTAATCAAATCCGAGTTTACAAGATATGACAAAGGGAACAAGAGAAGAGGAAAAAACGAGATAAATATAAAAAAAAAAAAACTCCCCATGTGAGATTCCAGAAAGGTTCAAGAAACGTGACAATAACCAGTTAATTCGAGAAAACAAGATCTTTTTTTAATGTTTCTAAATTTGACATTGTAGAATTTGATATAAATACGATCAAAATTGCACGGTCGTTTTTACCCTTTTTCTTTAATTATTTAACATTTCCCGCTTTTTTTTTTTTTTTTTTTTTTTTATTATTTTATTTTATTTACTGAAAATACACTATGAATACCGCTCCTATTATGAATCAACAATTAGAAAATAAATCCATGAAACCAATTGAGAAATCAAAACGCAAACAAGTCAAAAATGCATGTGGTAAGCTCATAATTTCATAATTTTTTCGAATGAAAATTTCTAACAAATTTATCTAGTTAATTGTCAAAAAGCATGCAAAAAGTGTGACGATGGCAGACCATGTAAACGATGTATTAAGCTTGGTTTAACAGCTACTTGTCGAGATTCTGATCGCAAAGAACGCAAAAAGGGTGTTAAACGTGGACCATACAAGAAGCGTCAAGCTTACATCAAAGATAAACCAGGTATTATAACAGTAAAATATATAAATTTCATTATATTAATTTATCTTTTATTTAGTGTTCCCTAAAGTATTGACAGAACAAGACTGGAAAGCACCCATCTACGACCACAATATTCCTCAAGTACCTAGTCATACCATAAAAGTTGAATCACCAATTCAATTCTTGGACGATTATTATGTTCCAAGTCAACAACACCATGTTATGCAATTATCATCTTTGTCACCAACGAGTTCAAATAGCTTTGTTGATGAATCGGATGAAACGTTGCACTATGCATATGGTTACAATTACACAAGCAATACTATCACCACCACATCTAGCCCATCCGCAACAAGCATGCTGGACCACCAAGCCATATCAGGAAACGTAACGCCTATTCAAGATGAATTTTATTCGTGGGATGATATTGAAAATTATAGTGTTACTGCCTCACCAATCGGTTATAACCCGATTGTAACCAACCACACTAATGTTTTGAGCGATCCCATTATCCAATTTCAGGCATATCCAACAAGTAATTTTGAATATTGTCAACAACAGCAACAAAAGGATCAAATCCCCGCACCATTATTATCATCATCTACAGCATTTGATTTGGATATTTCTTCGGTTTGGTTTAATAATGACATGTCTTTAGATTTTACTACATCCACTCAACCTCAACCTCAACAACAACAACAGCATTATTTCGAATACAATATACCAACTCAACAACAACATGAATTGCATTATCATCAAGACCCATTCAATCAACTTTACTTTTAATTAGATCACTAGACAATATATACTAAACAAATCAAAAAAAAAAAAAAAAAAAAAAATATCAAAAAAAAAAATCAAAAAAAAACCTAAAAAAAAACTACAAAAAAAAATAGCTACTACATTTTATGACCTCCTTTATGAACAAAAACACCCCGTATATATGACCCCTTGATTTTTTTATTTTACTTTTATTTTACTTTTATTTTATGTTACCATTTTTTTCTATCATTTTAACGAAAAGCGCCCCCCACATTAGAATGTATATATTATACCTTTTTTCATTTTTTCTTTTTATTTTAAGCAATTAATTAATTACTTACGCACGCACAACCTCATTTTTTCATTATAGATTTGTTACACCAAATAAAAAATTTATTCATCATTTTAACAAAATAACCATATGTTTATTTATGTGTACATACATAGAAGCAAGAAGCAAAGAACAAGTTACAATTCTTAAAATAGTAACAATAACCCAAATTGACATTGAATTACGTATTGATGATTTTAACGTGGAAAGTTGTTATCGAAACGCCACCATCAGAAATATTATAATACTATATACAAATAAACATCGACAACAAGAGTCTGGACAAGGAATTGGTGGAATTTATTAACACGATAAACATCTGAAGTAAATCTAGATAGAACAATAATACAACTAAACATGCATACTGTAAATGTTTGTATCATATGTATACCAGTTGTTCTTTTTTTCTTCCTGCAATGTAGAAAGGGGGGGTAGCATTTATATAAACATACTGAAGTCATGATTGCATTATAACAACTACGATGAATCATTTGAAAACAAATAATAGCTATATATTTTATAAGCAAAATGTCTTTCTAATGCAAAGCATCGCATTTATTACAGATGTTCTCACTTGAACTATTACATTTAATAATGCCTTAGTTATGCTCTCAAAATTTCGTAATAATCATAGCTCTTGGTCGAGTGTTGTAGCATACAATAGAAAAAAAAAAAAAAAAAAAAAAAAAAAAAAAAAAAACTTAAAAGCACTAAATTTATTCCGGATGTAGGTAAAAAGTAATGCAAGTAGCTGCAGTTATCGATTGCATTATGTCTACTCCAACTACTATTCAACCCTGTTCCAGGGATGACACATTCAAGGAAATAATTGATTAAAGATTGGACATTAAAATACCAAGCTATTGGCCCTTAAATGTTAACTGACAACGTTTTACTGGTACTAAACATAAAGCTTATCAGAGAAAACACCTATTTTAGCAAAACTCACGGGTAAAAGGCTCACAACGTGAAAAACTATCCATGTGCGTATGCGTGTATGTATTTAGTATGATACCATACTTTGCAATATTAATATTTCCTTGGCTTGTGTATCAACGCTTGGGATTCTAGAAATTTGCATCTGTTTCAAAATTCTAAGGGCTAGCCCAATTTTAGTCATTTTGTTTTAATAATACCAAGATCTTTAAATATAAATATAGTAAATAACCAGTAACTATAACACTCAAATTAATGAACATTATAGTAAAAGTATGCTCATGTGTTTTGTTTAATGTAAAAGATAAGGAACAGGTGATAAAATCTATTACATCTGAAAAATAGCAACACCCAAAAGTAGGCAGAGCTGGGATTTAATTATTTTAATGATAATGATGGATTTTGGATCCAAAAAAATTGCTAAAACATAAAATGGAAGGTTGCTCGAAATATTATTAATTAAACTAACTTTAAGAGTTAAATAAATTTTGTATAGATTTTAATTTTACGTTAGATGATGTAAATTTTAAAAATATTTTGCTGTAAAAGTCGAGCTTAAATCAAGAAAATGTAAAATAGCAGTTTTTGACCTAAAAACCCGTAATCTTACTAACCTTTAAAATACTTAACATTTTAAAATTATGAGCGGCGTGTATCGCTACAGTTCGAAGTATTATTTGCAATTATAGCCCTATTTTACGTGGAGAAAATCAATTTTAAAGTGATTTTTTTGGACATCCGAATTTTGAGGACGACCAAACACAAGGCTGAATTCCTAAAAAAATCAATGATTTGCATTTCTGTACTTTTCTCCACCAAAAATCAATACTTTTTTAAGTGGTAAAATGAAAATGATAGATACTATTTAGAGCTATCGAAGGCATATAAAAACTAAACTATTAGTTTATTTATAATATGGTCAAAAGTTGAAAAAATGTTAAATTTATGTAAAAAAAAAAATATTGCTGATACTTAAGTAGGTTATAGAACAAAAAAAAATAAACATTTTTCATTATTCGAAGAATGCTGTAGCTTGCTTTTTGACTGAGATATGGTCCGCGGAATAACTTGATTTTAAGCAGTAAAAAAGCCAAGTCTTATTCTTAAAGGTCTCATTTTATTTATATAACATACTTGATACTAAAAGAATTCAATTGTATTACTGTTCACCATTGTATGTATACTGTTATATTTTTTATTTTGAATCATGCATACCGAAAAATGCTATTTCAACCCTAATTTTCTACCCTACTAAAATTTGAATATCGCTGGAATTACAGCTCCGGTTTCGATATCTCAAAAAGCACTATAACTTCACCTAGCAAATTATTTCTATCTGAAGATTATCTTGAAACAAATATAGTTATAAAAATATTATACTTTTTTAAATATGTATTTCATTCATAATCAAATTTGCATATGAAAAAACACAACCTTTTCTGATATTGTGACTAAAAAAAAAAAAAAAAAAAAAAAGGCTGCCTTTCAAAATTAACGAATACCCATTAAAAATAAAAAAAAAAATTGCTTTAAATAATATGCAGCTTTGCTGCCTTTCTTAAACAACACAATGAAACGAAAACAACATAGACAGCGCAAGCATTTAAAAAAGAGAAATAAACAAAACTATAAAGAAAATCTGGCTCAAGAAAATGATGAGTTTCAGGATGTTCTTAAAATAAATCAAGCCCTAAGTACAGAAAACTACAGTTTGTTGAGAGAAATAGGTCGAGAAATAGGCTTTACAAGCGACGCTATTCGAAGAAGAGTATGGTAAATTTATTTTTCTGCGTTTATAGAACAAGTTCATCATGTTTAATTTCAGGCATTAGGCCTTTTTTACTGCATTGTACTGATATAGATCAGGAAAAAGTTACTGAAGGTTCTCTTGATGGTACAAATGATAAAACATGTTTTCTAGAAACACAGCAAAATTATTTACTTTTTTGTGAATATATATAGTTCCACACAAGGACGAAGAGCAAGTTAAACTAGATGTTATTCGTTCATTCAATTCATTTCCTAAAAGTAAGCTTGAATTTGCGGTTAATGTAGGGACAATTGTGCTGATTATATTTGTACAGATATCGATCAAGATGATAAAAAAAAGCTTCAGGGACATTTGGAACATGTTATAGTGCATGTGTTGCGATTATATCCATCGTTGTATTATTATCAAGTAAGTAAAAAATTGTTTATGTTCATTGTTTGGGAATTAAACGTATATATCACTACAGGGTTTTCACGATATTTGCTCTGTATTTATATTGTTATTTGGTGAAAAATATGCTTGCAAGTTAATGGAATCTGTTGCACTCTTTTTCTTGAGATATCCTTTTTTCTATTTATCTATATATATATATTCATTCAAATATGTCGAATGTATTTGTATTTAATCCTTAACCTTTGCTTACAGATGAAATGTATGTGACAATGGAGCCAGTTTTGAAGCAGTTAACAATCTTGGATACAATCATCCGTTTAGAAGATTTAGAGTTATACGAGTTCATTACAGAGTAAGTTTTTGTTAAGCTATTCATATATATATATATATATATATATAAAGATACTTATAACTTTTATTAGAGCAGGAGTATTACCATATTATTGTCTTTCATGGGTTATTACATGGTGTAGTCATGATTTAGATGATTTAGATAAAATCGCTCGACTTTTCGATTTGTTTTTATCTTCTAATCCGTTTATGGTTGTATATTTTGCAGCAGCTGTGGTATTATCTCGACGAGATCAAGTACTTGAATTACCTTGCGATACAAGCACTATTCATAGCTTTCTTACCAAATTACCAAAGGATATTGATGTGGATTCTTTATGTCAAAAAGCATGTGAATTGGAAGAAAAATATTCTGTTTTTGAGATACAATGTCAAAGTTCTATAGCTTTAGATCAAGTATCAGCTATCAACCGATTTGAAAAGGATTGGCTGCCTATAAGTTCCTTACAAGACTTGAACGATACAATAAAAGATCATATTATACCGATTTTGCAAGACAAGGTTGAACACAAGCCAATTGAACTTGTATCCACAGTTTCAAATAAACAACATGTACATCAATCCAATTCGATCTTGCAAAAGTTGCAACAACTTGATAAAAAAGATGCATTTTTGTATACATTACTCACAGTTGGAGCCAGTGTTAGTTTAATAGTGATGTTCATGTCAAATTCCGAATTAATGAGGTAATATTGTAAAGCATAAAATATTGTGATAATTTAATTAAATAATTCTTATAAAGGGAGTGGTTAATGACAGGTGTATAATTATATATATTATATATAAATAAAAATTTAAGCATATAAAAAATGAATGGGAATACTTTTACATTGGCTTTCTACCCATTGTAGAAACCATAGACCATCTAGATTCTGGTTGTTCTTGACAATTAGCCACTAATTGATCCAAAAATTCGGGATAATCTTCATTTGATACTTGTAAATGTTCTCCCAAGAAAGGCTGACCACTTTTAAAAATGGATCGAATATCCCATAAAAATTCTCTGTTTAAATGATCAGGACGACCTATTTTGACATGTTAGTATTTATTGTTTGCCAATGAAATATACCATGGTTACTGACCTAGGAAAGAGTGCTTTTTAACACAATGTACTACTTCAAAATCTTCCAATTCCATGTATTTTTTCATTTCATCAGCAATATAAGGTTCCTGGCCACGTTCGATCATTCTTTCTTTAACTGCATGTCATACAAATATATATTTTTAGGTAACCACATCTTTCAAAATTATATGCTAGGATCTTACATATCTTTCCGGCCCATTTTACAAAATCATTTCCAACTTCCAACATGCCGGCTTCTCTTGATAAAATAAATCCACCGGGTTTTAATACTCGCTTAATTTCTTTTAAAACAGGTGCCCACTCTTCAGTCTTAAATGCCAAGATAAACATTCTAAAGTTAACCATGTCAAATGTATTATCTTCAAAAGCTAAACCTTCCAATACATTTCCAATTTGAAATGTAACATTTGCCGGTCTAATATTATTAGGGAAAACATCGCACATATCCACACCAATGAATTCACTTGATGGAAATTCAGTTGCAACGTCCATAATCCATGTACCAGGTCCACAACCTAAATCTAATATCTTGGCACCATTTTCAAAGGGAATTCTATTATCTTTAAACGCTTCTTCTGGAATATTTCTATAGAAGAAAAAAAAATTAAGTTTGATATACATATAGCCGTCAAAATATATGTATATATATATCACTTACCCATTAAATAAAGTTTTCATGGCAAAATGTTGCTATATGAGTAAATTATGATTAAATTCAAATCAATTAATTGAAACTTGTTAAATTCTTACACCAACAAGCCTATCCATCTCTTCATCATCATTTGGAAACCAATATACAGAGCTAGTTTCATTATGAAATTTTCTGCCATTTCGAATAATGCCATCAGATGATTGACTCGAGGTTGATGGCGGTTTGCTATTAATTCTTGAAAGTGATCCCGTATTGGAACTATTTAATGTATTGTTTTTCAATGAAGGCTGTAATCTTGATGAGACTCTTTTTCGATTTTGATGTGCTGATAGACGGGCTCCCATTTTTTTATTGATTTTCTTGCAGAAACCGAAGAAAAAAAGGGGGAATGAAAAAGAAAGAAAAAAAAAAAAAAAAAAAAAAGACTTGTTTTATTTTTAAATTTATTAACCGGGTTTAATATAGCATAAGAAAGAAAATCACAGAGGTCGGCTATTTCTTATTGTTATACAAGAATCTTTAGAGAGGGGTATAAGGATTGGTTTGCTGCTGTCAATTTGCATTCAAGTTACACTATTTTAAGGCCCCTAATTCGATGCCGACATTTTTAGTCCAGTCACTCGGATATTCCTAAAAATAATATAAAATGATGTGGTGCTTTTTCTGTTTTATATTTATGATATCAATTGATCTTTTGATAATAAATCAGGAAATTTGTACCAGCTCATGTGTTTGAAACTCCATTAGCACTTATGCAGAAAAGATGTAATCAATTAAGAAGCATTCGTGTGATCATTACCAAATTAAAGAATTACTACGCTATAAAAAAAAGTAGTACAACAAATCTAGATTACTACATGTCTGTATTTTAAAGTTGGCAGGTCAATAATTATGTCCTTTTACAATATTGCATGAGTAGACAACTTTTGGATCAAACGTACAGTTAATCTGGAAAGATACATTTAATCGGACATCAGAATGGATATGCAATTAAAATATATGTTGTTTATTAATATATCTTATAATTCACTTTTTCATTAGAATACCAACCCAAAAAGAAAATCCTACATTTATCTAGATATTGTTATAAATGTTTATATTGTTGTTTGTTTCCAATTAAATAAAAGTATTTACAAAATATCTTTTAAGGGAGAATTTTTTTATGGACTTTGTACGAAAAAGCTACATTTGATAAATTCTGTTGAATTAGCTTGCATTTTATTGTAGGTATTCAATTAAAAAAATTGGTAATTTATTTATTAAGACGGAAAAAAAAACATCCCTTTCTGTTATGAAATATTGTATGAAAGAATTTATATCTAAAAATCGAAATTCTGGATGAACAACCGTTATTTTTGTTTCGACAAAGAATATGGTCATTCTTGCACTATAGGAATTTACATAATAAATCCAAATAAAAACAATATTGCGGCACCTTTCACAAAGCTTACTTTACTTCGAATTGTTTTCTTTGAACTGTTTCCCATATCTTTCATTACCAAATCAGATCAAATTGATTTATATACGAGTAATATAGTCTTTAAAGATAGATTTTAAATACTTCAATATATTGCCATACTACGAAAATGAATCAAATAGTTTTTGTCAAAAGTCAAAATATTGGTTCAAAATTTCCTAACTCCTGAAAACATGTTGTCTGATTGCCATGGCAATCAGCGAAAAAAAGGCTATGCAGCAGCACGAGTTGTACCACACTGCCGCGTTCGGGTTGATTTCTCCGAAAAGTGATGAGATAACAATAAATCCAGCAAATCACTTGCACTGAATAGTATCTAAAGCAGATCTTAAATGAAATTCAGAGACTCACTCAATTCTGTATTAATCATGTATTCCCTTTTATGCAAAAAGCATTTCGTACATGTTTTTTATTTCTTTTGATTGACGGTACTTATTTAAAACAGCAACCATTTCCTTTATTTTACTTAAAAATTATTTTCTTTCTTCAATCCAAAGCAATTATATAATGGTTTCCAACACTAAAGTTATTTTTGCTAAAGCCCCAACTACATTTCCTAATGCGGATTAACGCATGGCTGTTCAGAAAAGTGATCTTGACCTTGAAGGTGAGATTTCTCAAGGTGCTATTCTCCTGAAAACTTTGTGCTTATCTGTTAATCCTTACATGCGTGGGCTTATGAGAAATCCTAATGATGAACCCTTTGCTCCTAGTTTCACTCTTAATGAGCTTATGAGTGGTTATGTCATGGCTTTTGTTGCCAAATCAAACAATGGTAATTCAAAGTTGTCGATTACGTCTATGGTATAAGTGATTTTGCTGAATACACTCTCGTCCCTGAGTCTGATACTGCCTACTTTGAGATTCGTAATGACGCTAAAGGGCCAGGTCTTCCTCCTACCAATTATATCAATGTTCTCGGTATGCCTGGTATGACAGCCTACGTTGGGTAAATTCAAGACTTATGCTTGGGAATCTCAATTAAAGCTCGTTTTTAATTTTTACTTTCTAATTCATTCAGTTTGATCAAGTTTGGTAAGCCTCAAAGAAAAGAATCACTTTATGTTAGTGCTGGTAAGAAAGCTATAATCATATAAAGAATAAGAAAAAATCATAGCTAATGTTTGATTTATTTAAATTCTGGTACTTTTGATCAACTGGTTGGCTAAATTGGCAAAATCTTCGGTCTCCACGTTGTTGGTTCCACTGGTAGTGATGAGAAGGTTGAATTCCTCAAATCTATCGGTTTCCGTAGTGCTTTCAACTATAAAACCAGAGATACTAAGGAAGTTTTTGCCAAACCTTTTCCCAACGGAATTGTCATTTATTCTGAAAATGTTGGTGGTAAGATGCTTGAAGATGTCATTGATCACGCCAACAATTTCGCTAGACTTGTTTACTGTGGTATGATCTCTCAATACAACACTACATATCCGTCTGGTATACGTAATCTTCTCAAGGTCATTCCAAAGGCTCTTTCACTTCTTGTTTTTGCGGTGGGTGAAAGTCCTGAAACGCAAGAACCCTTCAGAAAGGATGTGACCAAGTGGCTTCAAGATAATTTGATCAAACGTGAAATTGTTGCAGATAACATTGAAAAAACTCATCAAGCCTTAGTTGGTGCCTTGCATGGAAACAGATTTGGTAAGCAAGTCGTCAAGGTTGCCTAATTTATAAACAAATATATATGGAATTGTAAAAAACAAAAATTATAAAACGATACAATTTAAATGATTACATTATTAATTAAATATATATTGCAGTAATTATTTATCTTAAAAACTTTTTTATTAAATATAATGTATGTCTATGTATAAGAATTGCACTTCCTATACCTTTCTGACATGTATATTTTGCCTCTCTCTTTTATTGATCTTGTAAAAATAAATTCTTCAAAAGTTCGCTTTCTTTTAAGCAAATAAAATTTATTTGTCTTCAATAAATGGTTGCTGGTTGGATCTATAACCTCAAGACATATCTATTAATCAAATGTATACCTCAATGAAATGTCGAAAAAATCTGTAGGAATAATCTTGCCAAAATATACACTTCTATTAACAACATATCCAAAGGATATATTTATACACATTCATTATTACTATTACGAGGGTTTTACCATCTAATAATATGATGTAGATCAATGCATCTGCATTGAGCTACTATAACACCAATTATAGTTTGAGACCTTGGATGTGAGATTTATGATGTATATTGACATAACAATCAGAACACTACAAGTGTGCAGACTATATATCTGGAGTTGCCACTATTCTATCTGTTCTTAAATGTATTTTAAATCTCATTACAGCCCCGAAAACACTTGAAATTTATTACTTTTTCCTTGAAAACTGAGTCTCACTTTCATCCCTGTTATGCTTTTTCTTTCCACTAATTAATATCAAATAACAATTATATGGTAATGTATCATAGATGCTCGACTTTAATCCAAAAAAAAAGTATTTGGAAAAACTGTATTTTTTGCAGTTGATATTATAATTTTCTCAATATTAATGTTTCCGATTTTTATACGTATTTCATCACTAAAAATTAGAAAATTTGAGCCTTCATATCTTCACAAAAAAAAAAGCAAGGTTTAATACCAACTTTTTATAATAAAACACACTTGTTTTGAAGCTTTTTATAACATGTTTCAGTACAAGAAGTATCTGGAAGCTTTTTTTTCTTTTTATCATAATAAATTCCAAAATATTTGTTAAAATGAGCAGCAGTTATTTTTTATTCCTCTTATCCTCTTATAGATCTCAGTGATCTCCATTAGATCTAGTTGATTTTTTAAAAAGTATTAATTTTTCACAGTCATATACTCAAAAATATGTAAAAAAAAGAATATCCTCGGTGTGGAGTATCTATATAGCTATCCATTATATCTCCATATTATCTGATTCTCACTTAAAATGCCGTTGATATTAATATGATCTATCAGAATTAGGAATTACACCACCGCGGTAAAAAGTGCATTTATTATGTAGCTTGGTGCAGAATTTCTGCATTTTTTTTGACTGTGACGATGTGCAGAAATTCACTTTTTTTAGCAGTAGATTTTAATTTTTATGAACCAATCTGCATAGTTTCTGCACATTTGATTCTGAACCTCTCTGAACGTTTATGCAGTTTATGAAGGTTTGGATTCTGCAGCATCAGAATCATTGTTCAGGTTCTGCAGTTTTTAAAAAATAGCTTTTCAGAGCTACCAGTTATGCTCATTTATGTTTCAGGATTTAATGGCTGCAGATGCATTATAGAATAGATATTCATGGATAAAAATTTATCGATTTTATTGGTTTCATTCATTTAAAATTATATAAATATACTATATACTGAATGTTAATGCATAATGTAGATATAAAACAGTATGCAGCATTAGCTACTTTGTGCCATGCAAGGATTCAATAATTCACCAATTAAGGATGTGGTATAATTATCTAAGATGCCTTTACTCCTTTCTTAAAATTGAAGTTTATCTGTGTTTTAAATTTGATTTAAGGGAGGCCTTCGATATAAGGAGCTTTTTAAAAGAAACCAGGAGCGCCCTTAAATTGAGGTTCGACTGTTCTGTAGTACGATTAAGTTGCGTAAATCTACATCATCGAAAATATAACTTAATGGTGTGTCAAAAGTGGATTGATTTCACTTTACACTTTACACTGATTCACTTTTCGGTCAATATCTGAAATACTCTCATATGAACGCATCGATGACTTTATGAGCTTATTGACCATCTCATTTGAGCGCATCCTTGTGCTCTGAGAGCATACAGGATGTCAGAGTGTGTATGTTAGAATACTTTTTACAACGTTGCCCAAAAGATTGCACCAGAAAACCCCTTCAGAGAACAAATTTACTACATATCAGGCTCAAATTACGGGACCTGAATTATCAAACTCCGTTTTATGCGGACTATACCTTAAAATACCAAAAACAATTACCACAAAATCTATTTTTTAGTTGATAATAAATTGCCACAAGATTTAAGATAAATATTGTTGCAAGAAAAAATGTATAATTTAATAAAGGAACTGATTAAATTAAATCACACACAAAAACTAAAGAACTTTATTATAAGATGGAAAGCATCTCTTTTTTATCCAAACTTCTTTAATTAAGACTAATCTGAATAAGTACACATTTATATATCCAATCAAACCTATGTGATACCATAATTCCATATTGCACGATATCAACTGAGCTTTATAACATATTACACAGCAATACAGAATATGTTCTACTAAACTGTGCCATAATCTTAACCAGGATAACTACACAGAACTGTGGGTGCAACAGATAGCTCTTGAAATTTTGAAGTAATCTCAAAAAGCAATATTTTAAAACAGATACAGTATATATAAGAAAGAAAAATATTTTTAGTAAAAACTCCAACCTAGCTCATACACTATTTAAAAAGCTATTTCCATTAAAAGCATACAAAAACGCAGCTTTGATGGACTATAACTCGAGATAGCAACCGTTTAAGCACATAGTTTATAAGCCAAAAATGGTTCTTTTATTTGGCTTTATTATATTTTACCATAAAATTAATTTTCAAAAAAACATCAATTTCTCCTTGTATACCCTCGTCCAAAATTTGACTTTTTCGAAGAAAGCTAATAACTCTATGAAAAATAGAGCTAGAGTGACAAATAATGCCTCAAATAATAGGTATTTTTTTGTGTTATTTTTTTGTAACTCTAAGTTTAAAACTTAACTATGAAAGTATTTTTAAAATCACTAAAAACTGATTTTTATGTTTTTGCTTTTTTTACAAAATTTTTGGTGTTACACCCTTTCAATAAATATACCATTAGATACAAAATTAAATTTTATGTTGAGGTTACTTAATAAAGTTAGCCAGGTTACTATGTATGTTTACTGTCAATTTTGCATTTTAAAAATTTAGGATCGTTTTTATCCAATTTTTTCTTCATTAGAAAATTTTGAATTTTAACTGCCGCCACACCTGAGATATATGAAAGTTCAAAGAAAATTCGCCAAAGTTATTATTTTTTTGCAATGCAATGGTATGTAGGGGATGTTTAAATTAGAAAATATAATACTGTAGTTGCAAATGGAACGACTCATTGTAAATTGAAGCAGGATAGTAAATAGTAAAATAGTTTTGTTCAATTCTAATACTTTAATTTGATTTACAAAAGTTTGTTGTATATTTATGAGTAATAAGGAATTACATTATTTATTAAGTTCAAGGAGAACAAATTCTTTGAACATCTCGTTATTTGTGGTTTTTATTATTTTAATCATGCAATATGTTGCATGGCAACGGTGAATTTCATTAAATTCACACAATAACATTTTTTACCTCTCTCAAATATTAGACTAAATACAAATATACTACAATCCAAAAGAAAATTAACATTTTCTCAGATTGTTAATGTGTATATATATTATAATGAAACATAAGTACTTTGCCACGCCTTTTTATAAATGGGATTGCTTCCATATGTATAACAGCGGCAAAAACTTTACAACAATTACATGTTACGCAAATTAATTTTAATAGTTATACTATATTTATAAGTAAAATTGCATTGAAAAAATAATAATAGTAGTGTTATACTTGTAATTAACAAATTATATTTATTCTGTAAGTACATGTAAAAGGAACAATGGTGTAAGGTAAGCTTTAATTGAGTGAGATGTCTTCTACGTGCATAATAGACAATTATTTATTTTTTGGCTTGGTGATATGAAGTTGTATTTATATATACAGTCAGACCTCGGTATAAGGTCCCTCAATATAACGGAAACCTCATCAATATAAAGGAGATTTTTGTATCATTGATTATGGATGTGATGTGATTATCTAAGATGCCTTTATTCCTTTCTTAAAATTGAAGTTGATCTGTGTTTTAAATTTGATTTAAGGGAGGTCCTCGATATAAGGGACTTTTTAAAAGAAACCATGAGTACCCTTAAATTGAGGTTTGACTGTATTATTATTAAGTTAGTGATGAAACCCCTAACCCAAATCCAACCTTCATTTAACCAATTTTTGTTGTAATCTATATGTAGTTGAAATGCAAGTTGACATTATGGGAAAAAAATCGAAAATAGAAATTTTAAAATTTGCAGTTATTTATTTCTTTGCATATTATTGTTTTAAACTTATACCTTTTCAATAACATCTTTACTTAAAACATTTTTTGCAACGATTGTCATAATAGTTTTTTCAGAAAAGTTGTAGTTTATTATATCTCATTTTACACCTTTTTTCCCATTGTGGGTGTGAGTATGCTAGAATACTTTTTACAACGTTGCTTTAAAGACTGTGTACTAAAAGATCCCTTCAAAGAGTAAATTTACTGCATATCGAGCTTGAATTACGGAGCCTAAATTATGAAACTCCGTTTTATGCGGACTGTATCTTAAAGACCGACCGAGAAAATTTCCATAAAATCTACTTTTCAGTTGACAACTCTTGCAGTTTTTAATTAATCTCAATGAGTTATATTTCAAAACAGAAACATAAAGAAGAAAAATAAATCTATCAAGAATTCCAATTAAGCTCATACATTATTTAGGAAGCTATTTCCATTAAAAGCATACAAAAACGCAGCTTTGATGGACTATAACTCGAGATAGCAACCGTTTAAACATATACTTTATTAACCAAAAATGGCTCTATTATTTAGTTTTACTATATTTTATCATGAAATTAATTTCGAAAAATCAACAATTTCTCCTTGTATACCCTCGCTCAAAATTTGACTTTTCCGAAAAAAGCTAATAACTCTATGAAAAATAAAGTTAGAGCGACAAATAATGCCTCAAATAATAAATATTTTTTGCCTTATTTGTTTGTAATACTAATTTTACAACTTTATTATAAAAGTATTTTTAGAATCACTAAAAACTGATTTTTACGTTTTTGCATTTTGCACAATATTTTTGGTGACAAAAGACTTTAATAAATATTGCATTAAATGCAAAATTAAATTTTACATTGAGTTTGTTTAAAAAGACTAGCCAAGTTACTATACACTTTCAATGTCAATTTTGCATTTTAAAGATTTAGGATTGTTTTTATCAATTATTTTTTCACCATCAGAAATTTTATTTTAAATTACCGCCATACCTAAGATATATGAAAATCAAGAGAAAATTTGTCGAAATAGTTATCTTTTCCAATGCAATGGTATGTAGGGGTGTTTAAATCAGAAAATATAGTAGTTACAAATGGAACAACTCATTATAAATTGATACATGATAGTAAAATAGTTTTTTCAATTCAAATACTTTGATCGAATTTACAAAAGCTTCTTGTACATTTATGAGAAATTAAGGAATTACATTTTTTAAAGTTAAGGAGGAAAAATCCTTTAAGCATCTCTTTATTTGTATGTTAAATCATTCTAATCATGCAATACGTTACATGTGCAGTAAATAACGAAGTTGTTTACTAAAATAAAAAAAATATAAAAATAAAAGCGGTAGAAATACAATTATAATCAGCTAAAGTTTTATTACAAAAGATTTCTGAAGATTAAATATAATTGAAA